>VYXD01002488.1:492416-531845 GCA_013397195.1 Hylia prasina
CACCACTGGTCTGAGAATATTTGGAAAGCAACAGAGAGAGAGAGGCAGGAAAGATCCAGGGGTAAATCCCAGGACATTCAACAGTGTGAGGGTAACTGTTCTGCTTCATCTCCTTTTCTTTCTCAAATGTTTTCATCACAGACTACATCCTGTATCACAAAAGCTTTCTTGAAGACTCAATTTACCCATGAAAACTTTTCTAAAAAACCCATTCATCTTCTTGATGTTTTGATTTGTAGGTGTGCTAATTCTATCCACAGAGCTGCTTATAACTACCTATGCATCTAGAGGTAATACACACCCAAGAACAGCTTATTGGTTTTTTTGTAAATACATTTTCATTTCTAGAGGTCCCACTAGTTTATTTATGCCAAAACTGCAGCCACAGTCCAGGGAGCCTTGTGACAGAATGGCTTAAACAGAAGGTGTTCAGCTCTAACTGGAAGAAGGGCTATTAAACAGAAAAAAACAAACTGTTGGTAGTTATGTTCCAAGCCATAGTTTCTAAGGTTTTTGTGGGGCTCTTACCCTGCTGAAAAGTGCTTCTCAATAGAAGGGCTGGATTTTTGAATGGATCAGCAACCCCCAGGAGAGAAGCAGCAGATTGATACATTCATTTTTAGCTTGGAAAGAACTGGATTATTTAAAACATAAAAGGATTCCTTGATATATGCGGTTGGCATCATTGCGAGTGATAATAACAAAGGCATCACTATTAAAATGCAAAGTGTATTATTGCTACCTTAGGGGTTTATCTCTTAGATCTCTTCCCTCATACCAATCCAGCAGGGATTTAATGATGTTCTGTCCACAAGTTTCCCCTCAAGAGCTGCAGGGAGGACAGGATTTACTCCTCAAAGCAAGTTTCAGAAGCACAATGCAGAAAAGAGAAGAAAGAGACCAGGGAAGAGCTGAGCTGAGAATAGGAGGAGGATAATACAAGAGGAGAAGGAATGAAAAAAGAGGAGAGAGTGAAAATTCTGCAAAATAAGAGCAAGTACTACCTGTAGGATCTGCTTCTCTGAAGTTTATGTTTCTGTACATTGCTATGAGGCGAGCTTCTTGCAATCACAGACCTAGTCTCATCTTGACTAAAGCATAAAGTCTTTTTTGGCTCCTTGTTTGCTGTCCCTCTTGTCCTGCAGGTGATGGAGTTTGATTTGTGCGCTGGGGATGGTTGGGATTAATATGCATAGCCTTTAAAAACCTGCTAATAAGTTTGATGCATAAAAGCTTAATTAAATGGGAACGCTTTTCTGATTCAAAATATAAATGAAATATTACAGATGCTCACAGATTTTTCAGGTGTAGCCAGCTCCTTTCCTCAAGGAGGAAAGATTTTCATCCAACCCTTTGGGTGAAATGCTATTGAAATGCAGAGCCTCTTGGGAGGAGTGAAGCTGGCCTAATACTACTTTTTCTAAGTCTGACACTTGTGGGGAGAGCAGTGCAGGAACCCAAACACTGGTGTCTCCAGCTATTTAAGGTGCTTTATGGTATCTTTCCCAGCTCCAGCTGCCTCTCCAGAAGTGCACAATCTCTCATGCATCTTCTGATGTATCTGCCAGCCCTGCTGCAGGTGTCTTGGATACTCTGGGATGTCAAAAATGGCACTTGGTGCCTATGTTTAGGACCTGAATCAGTCCCAATGTGGTATAGCTGTGAGACACTTACTCTCTCAGAAGAGTGAGAACAGTTCCATTTGCAATTTATAGGGGAAGTTAAAATAGATCAGCTGTTGACAAGTCAGGTTGGCTGGTTTACAGGAGACTACTATGTTCAACAGATGGGAAGATACTGCCAGATCTGGATTAAAAGCCAGATCCAAACAACCCTGCACTTAAAAGTATTTGATTTTCTACAGGCTGAAGTGTGCAACTCAGATAAGACTCAGCAGGTCCCTGGATATAGCTTTACTTCTTAGTGCCAACACCTAAAAAGGTTACAGAGATGAATTGTTGCTCCATTTTTACTTTTAGTGCTTCTGCCTTCTTGGAAATATGCAATGAAATTTGGTTTTGCATTCAGGGTTTTTTGTCACTATAACAATGTTGTACTATTTCTCTTGTTCCCCCTGTGTGTGATCAGGTGGTTCTTCAGGAAACCTCCTCTCTTTAATAAAAAGGTGAGTGTTTAATGGGATTCAAGAGCTAAGTCGAGATACTGGAGCACTGATGGAGTTCTTCCTCTTTGACAGAAACAAGCAAAGCACTGTGAGGATTATATTATCCATGAGTGTTCTAAAAAGCAGAGCTTCCCTTGCCCAGTGTGCTCTGAAGTGCTGGCTGTTTCTTTTGTAGTAAAAACATTAAAAAAACAGAAGAAAAACTGGGTTTAGGTGTGGATATCACCATCTCCAGGGCCTTGAACTTGGCTCAGTTAAGCCAGTGGAGCATTTCCAGTGATTTTAGGGAAGAGACTAAGCCTTTCCATAAATCTCTGCATTGGGTCCCTTAATTGCATGTAGCAATGCAGATAGACATGGGCAGGTCCACTGTTATTTCCATATGGATATAACTGAGTGGCTACTGGGTAGCGAGAGGCTGCAACTCTCCTTTTCAGATGAATTTGGGTAGGTTGTGGGTCAGCTGGGTTTGATTTAGTTTGCTTGACACTGATACAGTTTGTGTCCTAAAGGATTTATTTTTCTCTCCTCCAGAAAAAAATGAATTCTTGCCCTCTAGCACTGAGTTTCAAACTGCATCCTGATTTGATCTTGAGTTCAATTCTACACATAGATTTAGTTGTCAGCCAAACCTAGTCTTCCTCTCCCATCTCTGATTAAAAAAATCCCATCTTGATTCATGTCTTTGCCTCAAAGTGAAACTATTTGATTTGGCTCTGAATAGCACAAAGAAAATGGAAACCCGGGAGGAAAAACAGTGAAAAAGACAAGTCCATGTGCAGTGAAAGGGAGAAGTGAAAAAAACTTCATTTAAGTCACTTTACTAAAATATAAAACTAGAGTGAAAAAAACCCAACCACCAAGAAAAAAACAAACAAAAAAAACAAACAAAAAACCCAAACAAACAAAACAACAACAACAACAACAAAATACTCTCCCAAACACAGGAGAACAGTCATTTGGGTATTGGCCATATCCAACCAGGATACTTCCAAATGTGATCTCATACAAGCATGGTCTGTGATTCAGACTGAGAGTTTATGTCCCCGTTAACATAGCTCCATATTTATCTTTTAGTTTGGCCAGAAACCAGCTGTTGGACAATCCAGCCATAGTTATCTACGCTACAATTGGGAATGATGTCTGCAACGGGTAAGGTCTAAACTAAGTGAACATTTACAGTAGCATAAATTTGACTTCTTTAGAGTACTGATGTGTACCTGGACATTTGTGTCGCACTGTTTTGTGCTTCTCCATGATGGCATTTTTCTTTGCTCTTGGTCCTTCTTTCTTAATTTTCTGCTGAAAATACTTGTTATTTCCTTACCTGTATTTGTCATAGGCACCTACTGGTCCTCATTTGGAGCTTGCATTTCTTTCTTTCTTTCTTTTATAAGCCAGTCATAAAATGACCAATGGTATATCTGAAGTAATTATTTCTATCTTAGCAGAGGAAATGAATAATAACAACAGGAGGGGGTAAAAAGTGTTTAAAAGCATGTATATCCATCTTACTCAGTGTGCCACCTCCTCTCAGGAGGGAGAGCATGACTGGTTCATCATTTCTGAGCAATGACAATATAATCCCCTGTCGAGGTCCATTTTCACTCTGCCTCTGCTGCCTGCACTCTTTGCCGTGTTCCTCTGATGAGGTGTTTTGTCTTTCTGGCTTTACTCACATCCATAAGCTCTGCAGGAGAATGAACTGAAGCTTTCAAAACTAATAGTTCTGGTATTACCCATTAGCAATGCTCACAGAGACACCAAGAGGTCACTAGCTAGATGCTTCCCTCCTCCTGGTAGTGGGAAGGCAGAAAACACCTTGCAACCAGGCCAATGCATCCATACTGCAGTTTTTGTTTTGGAGGAGGTCCAAGTGCTGTTGTTAGCGCACCATTATTTTCACCATGGTCAATCTTCAGCTTTTCTTGTACATGGAAGAAATCCACCTTACTTATACAGAAACTTTCAAAACACCCACTTTAATAAATGCTGCATGCTCAGCTAAGTTTTCTTCCAAGGGTTTTGAAAATTCTCACTTGCAGATTGTATAATGAAGTAGGAGCTATATGCAGGCTGTCAGATGTGGCCATGAAAATGGCCAAGGTTTGGTGTCCTAAAACTGCTTAACAGGCAGTTCATGGGCTGACACTTAGTTTGCCATGGGTTGTGCTCCCGATGAGGATGTCCAAAGGCCAGGCAGGCCTTTCCTCAACACTGCAGAACGTGGGAGCCCTCAGCTGTGGCAGAAGTTTGGGTCCTTTCCTGGCATGACCCGCCACCCTAGCCACATGCAGGGAGCATGCAGAAATCACCTTCCATGAAACCTTCACCCTCTGGTGCTCCTGCTCTCTCTCCAGAACTGCCAAATCTGCCCTCAGCACTTTGCTCCTGTTAGAGGAAAGATGTACAAATCCCCCAAAGCAATGCTACCATGCTCTGACTGAGAGGGAAAAGCAGTCACAAGCTTCCTGGTACTTGCTGACAAGACTGTCCTGGAGATCTGTTTACTGAGAAGCTTATGGAGATATCATTGCATCCATTACCAGGATGATAAAGCCCCTACTTCCTCCTCCACAAAAAACAAAAATTCCAACTTTGCTGAAGTCCATGGCTCCTGCCATGGAGACTTTCAAGGTGTCTTCTCACAGGCTTGGCCCAGGCTATGTTGTGCACATATTTCAATTCTGCTGTGTCACTACCTTTGCTAAAAGCACCTCTTTTTCCTTTCATTCCTCATTCTGCAGGCTACTCCTTTTGCTTACCCTGTCTCTAACACTGCTTTCTACTCATCTGAAATAAAAAGAAATTTTACAGAAACTTAAACCGTTTTGACCTTGCCTCACCCATTTGTATATTCCAAAACCTTCCAGAACAGTATTTAATGCTTGCTTGAAACTCAGATGTCTTTTTATCCCAGCATTCACTGTCTGGCAGAGATGCTTTTGTCTGCTCAAATTCTCACTGCTGTTTTCTGTCTGTTTTCTTCCAAAACATTCATGGCATCAAAAGAGGCTATCAGGCTGTAGTGATCCCTGTGACTCCTGCAAGGAAAGATGCCACAGCTTCTGTAGCATCGTGCTGTTTCCATTGAGGGGGATGTACAGTGGAGAGAGATTTTTTTCAGTGTCCAGTTACTGTGTAGTTGCCCTGGCTCTGATGTACCTACAGAGGTTACAGAGGATGCAGAGCATCCAGTGGGCTTGACTTCAAACCTAGGGCTTGGCAAATAAAAACCTCTCCAAGGACAGCTCTAAACTGCAGTAATACAGCCTTCCTGGCCTTATCCTGTATTTTGGCTTCAAAAGAGGGTGGTGTGCTGAGTGTACTGGAGACACAGCTCTTTCCCAAAGCATTGTTAAAATGCAGGTATTTCATCCCATGCAAAGAGAAGGGAAATGAGTAATGTGGATGTTTGTAGAGGGTAAAGATAATGAAATTGGCAGCCTGTGTTACACATTCCCAGTAGTCTCCACACCATGATGTCCAAACAGGGGTGTTAGAAAAATAAAGACAGATGGCAATGGTATCTCTCAGCCCACTGAGGTGTAAATATGGGATATAGAGACCTAGAACAACAACAACAAAAATCAGACATGAAAATAATGAGCAGAAGTTTCAAGTGCTGTACAGTTATTGCAAATATTAGTTGCATTTTGCATATGGCAGCATTTCTCCAGCCTCTCCTTCACAGGTCTGCACTTGTGGCATCTGCAACAAACAGCAAGGTTTGTTGCAGATGCCATAAGTGAAAGGACCTTGTACAAAGTGACACCAGTGCCAGCAAGAGTGTAATGTCCCTTTATTTTATGGCTATCAGCACCAAAAAGCTGCTGCACTCCTCTGACCCTAAAAATGTGTGAGCAGGCAATGCCTCCAGCCCTCATGCCCTGGGCATACCAGCCCTGTGCAGCTGATGCCTTAAGTTTTAGCTTTTATATTTTTCAGATTCTGTGCTGCCTAGGTGCATAGCTCTGAGCTTTATATTAAGTGCCAGTAAATTCTCTTTGCAGGGTAGGTAGACAAGACAATCTTTTTCCAGCTTCAGCTGGAACACCATTTCAGCTTTGGGACCAAAAGGTTTAAACAACGGTGGGCTGAAGAGAGCAAACAAGGAGGGTGGGACTTCATAACCTGAAGCTATAGCTGGACAAGTAACCCCAATATACAACTGGACCAAAAATTATAAAAGTGTGAAAGAGGTCGTCCATTTTGTGATCATTTGGGGTCTACCTTGGGTGTAGCCCTGGCCAGGCTCTTGTACTGCCCAAGGTATATCCTTTAAGGCATTTTAAGAAATACCTACTTTATCTTTTAACTGTCTCTAGTCTCTGGTCCAAGTCAGCCTCTCAAGGTATCACAGCAAGCCCAGGGGAATGAGGTGAGGGTACCAAAACTGGCCCTGGTGCTCGCCCAGGTACCTTGGAGTCCTTATGCCAGCGCCAAAATCGAACATGCCTACAAGGTTGCTCTCTTCTCATTCAGATTTAATTTCATAGTCTGGCACAGAAAGGAAATATGAAGAAATACACTGACATATGTGCATGGCTTCAACACTTTGACAAGAAAAAGTGGAATTATGAATGTCAGATTACTTTGGGCTTATGCTGACATGTTTACTTGTGGTAGAGGCCTTACATCAGACCAGTATTTTGAAATCAAGTGTTGCAACACCTGTAGGTGAAATGAAGCAGTTTCAGAGAGTATCCACAGTCTTATCTCAAAAGTAGCTTGATTTGGTGGTTGTCACAAGGATAAACCTGAATCCTAATGCTGTTTTTCTGTTCTACTTGCTAGAAAGTCTCAAACATTTCAGCAGCACATACTGCATTAAGATAAATTTTTGGGCACAGGAAACTCATCCAATTACTATTTTGTGTGTAAAATGCAGCTCACTGAAGAATCTTAAATCCTTCTAAGGGAACATGGTTCTCCCACATAGGACTCAGCACCCACTCTCCCCCTTGAATCCAAACATTTTGAATGCCTTGAGTGAGAGCAACCATGCCTTGGAAAGCTCCTGCTTCTGTGGTGTTTACTGACAAGGAATCTGACCCAATTCACCAGCAGCTTGCTCAGCACTGCAACTATCAAGTTTCCCCTTCTCTTATCCCTGGGAAGCCAAGAAAGATATGAAAGGACTCTCCTAAGGAAAGGACCTGGATGGACCTTCTGGCTGCTAAGGTCATTGCTTTTCTACAAACAAAGAGCACAAGCAAGAGAACAAAATAGAGGAACCACCAAAACAATGAGGGTGATCATTAGTACAACCTTCTTGCTCAGAAGGACATTCCCCATCTTTCTTCTTGACCTTTCTCTCTGAACACCTTGGTCAGCTGAGCCACACTACCAAGAGGGAATGAAAACTGTCACAAGACCCTGCCTCCTGAGGTGGATGGATCCTCTCTTGATGGGATGGGACACACTTCTCAGGGTTGTGTTCCCCCCTTGCTGTCAGCCCCTGTTGCAGACACGTGCACCATGAGAGCACAGCAATAGCTCTCAGGCGGGAGAGTGCGTGAACGCTTTTTCTGTAATAAAGTGGTTGCTATAATAACATAACTAGAGCAGTGTTCTCCAGGCAGCCTGCGGTGGTTTTGCTTGTTTGTTTTTCTTATATAAATTGAAATGTGTTTCAACTTTAGTATTTAATTTCCCCCCACACTCCTGCAGCATTTACAGCTAAATACAGAGGGGAAGGATAAACTTGAGCTGGGGAATCTGGCTTGAAGAGATTCACACCTGACAATGAGTCACAAAATGTGGGCATCCAATCCATGTGGAACACTGACATAGCTCCTGTATCCCAATGGACTATTTTAATCTTAGGTATTACCTCTCTCCAGGCTCACACATTTGTCCAGACCCCTCTCCCTTCAGGAGAGCTGTAGTAAGAGGTGTAGGACATGTGAGAGACAAAGCTACCTTAGATATTCCTACCTTGCATAATCAAAAGAGCATGTTGAAGGTAAGATATGCACAGAAAGAAGTCCTACTTTCACCCAGCTGTGATGAGGGATTGGTTTTGCATCACTTCTTTGCTTGCTTTCTCCCTTCTTCTACTTCTTCCTCACTTATCAAAAAATAACTGCTTTTGTTTGCTTTTTTATCTTGATACCCAAGTTTTCTTGCTTTTACTCTCCTTCCCCTGCCTCACTGGGGAGGAAGGGGAGGAAGGAAAGCAGGTGAGCAGCTGTGTGATGCTTAGCTGTCGACTGGAGTTAACCCATAACAGGATTGTTAAATCCCTCAACAGACAAATGAATCCCTCAATAAAAGAGGGATTCATTTGTCTGTTTTTAGCAGAGAGATGGGGAACGCTGAGGGAAGGAGGTTTTTATATCACGTCTGATTTTGGCAATGACAAGTGAGAGACATCACAGCGTTTTTCTAATGTTTTATTCAGCTGACTTAATGTGGAAGAGCAGCAAACAGAGAAAATGACACTGTTTCAGTTGCCCTTTTGGGGACACAGTATTCCTGACACAATGCCCTATTGGCATCCTCTTCTTTAGGGAACGTGACACGCTGGCCCACATGACCACACCCAAAGAAATGCTCTCCAATGTGGTGCAAGCTCTGCGATACCTGGACTCCCATCTTCCAAATGGCAGCCATGTGATTTTAACAGGTTTGGTAGATGGTCGCTTCCTCTGGGACAACCTGCATAACAGATACCATCCTCTAGGTAAATTTGAGGTGTTCTGGGGTTCCTCCTGGTTATCTACCGATTCATGTTGCCTTCTCTCCCTGAAAAATCTATTAATCTGTTGATGACTTCAAACAAACCTGACAGACTGGAGGAGATCTGAGAAATACGAAGCAGATATTGGCTGTGATGTAGAAGTAGGAATGACAGCTCTTACCATCCCCAGTGCAGGACAGGTTAGACCCCTATTCTGCCCAGTTTCCCCACCAGCCATACCCACCCAGCTCCAAACCAGGCTCAACATAGGTTGTGGTGGTGTAAACAAGCTGTTCTACCTCAGTCTTGGCCCAAAATTGTGGCTGGCCAGCCTGCACTTTATCCTGATTGCTGTTACAGATGGAGATGGGCATTTGGTTTACACTCACTGACTGGTGGATGTTGTGAAACTGGATGTAGACCAAGGCAGAAGATTAGGTCAGAGGGTTACAAAAGACTTTTTCTATATTACAGAAATAAATTTTCTGCCAGTGCTGAGTGCCTGGCACCTCCTACACTACCTATATGTGGTGATTGAAACCTCATACTGTGTGCAGGCATGTTTTGGGACATTCCCTCAGAGTATAAAGGGCTTTGGGGCATTTTTTTCAGAGATCTGGAGGCTGCCTTTGGGAGCCTGTCATCTCAGGGTGTGAGTGATACAGTACCTCTGACCATTAACAGACCACTCACTCCTTGGCTTTCTAGACCAAAAGCAATTACTTGTATTTGAGTAAAAGAATTTTTTTTGCATCCGACAATCAGGAAGTTGTTGTCATAATAGTTCTCACCAGCAAAGAAAGAGAGAAGCTAAATCATATCATTAAAATGGTAGATTACAACTTCAGATGATTTTGGCAACCACTGGGTAAGACAGCTTGCAGCTGTGCTGTGGTTTCCCCAGGGTTCCCTAGTAATTACCAATGGGCCTACATCTTTCCCATTTCTATTCCTATATTTTTCTCTCATAACCACTATACTAGTACCAATGGAAAAAAAAAATAAAAAAAGAGAAAAATCTTACCTCTTTCAGGGCAGGGGAAACCTGTCATAATTAATTTTTAGTCACATAAACCCATTTCTCCCCTTGAGTGCATGTTTATCACAGCAACAGTTCCTCTAACTAGGTATCTAATTATCACAGACAACACATAGCCAAATCAGGAGTGATTAACTATAGGATCAGTTGGAAAATTTTCAGAGGGGCTGATTTGCCTTGGAGGAACCCAATTAATCCTAAACAACACGTTTTGCAGCAAGGGATCCCTTCTGGCACATCCTCCAACAAGCTGTGAGCAGGTTTCCCCATTAGGCTGCCAGTCAGCTATGACCAGACATCAGTCTGTCTTTCTGCCAAATCCCTGGTCCCCACAACAGCCCATCCCAGGGCCTGATGCTTCAAGCTTCAATCTGGAACATCCAAATAGCTAGAAGTGATCCTAGATCTTTGAACTCCCCACCTTTTGCTTCCTGGGCAGCTGGAACTGCTGCTGGGTGATGGGCAGCTGTGTGACAGGCAGGAAACGTATCTGTACCAGGGAGCAACTGCAAGGCAACCTGAGAAGCCCATTTCACTTGGGAGAGATTACACTTTGCAGTTCCTAGAAGCAACAATAAGAAATTCCTATTTCAGTGCTGCATAAGTATCAAAGCCTGATGGGATGATCAGTGTACTACAAACAACAATACAACTAATACAAAACAATGTGGCCATTGAATTCCCACCTTAGTTGTAGTTGCCAAAGAAGCAAAAAGATTGAGAAAATGGATAATTTTCTCAGCAAGCCAGGCTATTGCATGGCACAGTGGATTTTAGGAAATGTTACTTGGGTGTTTGACTGGGTGCTTGAATTTCCTCATCCAGTTCCCCCCATGACAGCAAAATTGTTTCTCCCTTTTTATAGGCCAATGTCTGTGAAGTAAATGCGAAACTCAGAGTGTATACAGGCACCCTTCAGCTTTGCAAACCCTTCGTTTCTTTGGCGGGTGAAGGACATGTTAATGGGAAAATATCAGTCGTGCACTTTGGAGGATGACATAGGCTGTGATGACTAACACCACACATGAGACAAATCACCTGTGAAAGGCAGAAGAGGGATGTGGGAGAAGCAGGTGTGGGGTTCTGCGCATTGTGGGGATGTAGGTGCCTTAGCAGGAAGGATGCCTTGATGCTGCCACCTCTGTTGCACCCCAGCTCTGGTGGTCGGAGGGTACCCTGGGGTAGGGGGTGTGGTGGGCTCTTGGGGTGCTTCTTCCCACCCATGGGAATGCACAGATGTGCAGCATGAAGTCACATTTGGCCATCGGGCTCATGATATTTCCCTCTCTGTGCTTTGCAGGACAACTGAACAAGGATGTCACGTACAGTCAACTCTACTCTTTCCTCGACTGCCTCCAGGTAAGGTCTGCAGCTGTAGCTTAGGAGCCTCCCTTTCATCTTGGTCCTCTGCTAAAGCCCCTCTCCTCATGCCTGCCCAGGTGAGCCCCTGCAGTGGCTGGCTGACCCCCAATGAGACCCTCAGGAATCTGACCTCGGAGGTAAGTCTCAATGGGGCTGCAATGGGATAACCCCAGTGCTCAGACACTCTGCCCTGTGTCTGAGGAGAGAAACCCAATTGTCTCAAAGGCAATCAGGACATTTTCTTCCTTCCAAAGGCAAGGAGATGATGTGGATACATCCACACTTATGCTTTCAAATGCCTCTCAGGCTCTGGGAGGCAGCATGCTCAAGTTAAGGGATTTGTAAAGGTATTCCTGTTACAACCTCTCAGCTACCCAAATTTATGCTCAAGGGATGTGATCTCTCTGAGACAAAACTGTTCAGGTTCATGTTCTTTAAGAGGAAAATGTGCCTGATAAGAAAGGAAAGGCTTTTGAATCAAGTGAGCTGTTGGTATGACAAGCCAGCTGCATAGATTTTTCTGGCTGTGGGATCAGGTCCTGAGAGCAAGAGCCTTACCCTGTTTTCATTTGGGATTTGTGTTAATCTTCCTCAGACACATTTCTGTGGACTTAATCACCAGATGGTGTGACCAGGGAGCATGCAGTCTCAGTGCAGGAATGGGAACAGACAGAACAGAGATGTTTTAAAACTCATCCTAAAAATCTGGCTGCAGAAGTGAATGACACATAACAATAACCACTTATTTTCTTATGGTACAAGCTGATTTTTAGTCCCAGTAATCCCCTGCAGCCCTGTAAAAGGAGCGAGTAACCAAATATTACCAAAGGTATCATGTCTGTGTATAGCTGTATTAATGTTTGCATTCACCAAACAACATAATATGATCTTAATTTCACCAAAGCTTACATATGTATTTCATTTTATGCCCTGTCCCTCTTGACTTTGGAGAAGGCCATTAAGCACATTCCTAAACCTTTGCAGTATTGCAGTTTATATGTTCATACCAACAATACAGAGTATAGAGTACATGTAACTTCTGTCCATGAACAATGCATATGTCTGCAGGGTATGAATTAATCATTCTGAGCCCCTGTCTGAAACTAATTGTCTATGTTATTATCCAAACTGCACAATTTAAATATTTAGGAGATCCTGATCTCTGTTATGGCTGCAGAAATTACACTGGCTGTATCAGTTAGGCAGACGCTCAATGGTGGTAATTTACTCTTCTGAAAGTAAGGGTGGAATTTGGTCTGTATAGATAAGCATTATCACCCCCAACTTAGTAGTGGCAAGGATAATAAGAAAAGAGGACATTCTTCTTGTAGAAAAGTTTTGCATTTCTTTGAGAAGACTGAAAACTACTGGGCTCCAAAACCAAGAAACTTAAAATACTTATATAAGTGTAGGGACACAACTAAAAGAGGTCTCCAGTGAAACAAGCATATGCCGTAATAAACTTTCAAAATCAGCTGAGGCCTCAGTGCAGCCTGTGAGGATGAACTGGGTAGTCCAAAGGTTGGTGGTGCTCATGCAAATCCCTGTTCTGATGACAAGTCCCATTTCACCTCTGGATCCCCAGCTGAAAGGGCAACATTAGCTTTCAAATTCCTGCCTACACATCAGTGACAAAAGCTGAATCCATGCAAAGCAACATGAATAGCAATGAACAGTCATTAAATCTTTTGATTTTTTCAGAGAGCATTACAACTTTCCAATGTCCTGAAAGAAATAGCAAGATCTGAGAAATTTGCCAGCTTTGATATTTTCTACATGGATTTCCCACTGAGACAAAGTAAGTTGTTTTTTACCATGTCTTTCTCACAAAGCATTTACTCAAGTTCTGGCCTGCTGAAATGCTCCTATTTTGGCTCTGTACCAGGAGAAGGGCAGTATAGTCAGCCAGCCTAGGTGACCTTGCTGTCAGGGCTGCAGTATCCTTAATGCCAGCTTCTCCTGGCTTCCATAGTTGGGGTAACCAGGCACCTTTCCTGAGACAAGATCCCCCCACCACCTTGGGAACCACAGCCTCCCCGCTGGTCCCAGCTGCTGGCACCCACAGTCCCAGTGATGCACAGCACACCTGCCACTTTCTCTTGGGTGACACGGTGACAAGGACGACAGGTGTGCCTTTGCTAAGAAAGCCTCCACCTTGTCCACTGCAGCTTCTCAAGCTGATGAAGAAAAAAAAGAAATCTCAAACCATATTGGCCTGTAAATTTGGGGGTTTTTTTGTTTTGTTTTTGAACGTTGCTTTTATAGTGGGTTGGATATATCTCTGTGGGCTGGAGATGCATACCTGCAGTGGTCAAAGTGGTCTTCATGAGATGTGGTTTACTTCATCACTGACTGGGCTTCATGCTGCCTCTTCTGGGCTGAGAAGGACCTTGGGAAGGAGATCTTTCATCAGCCATTTTCCTGCCTCAATAACACAGCCACTCTCTCACTGTTCTCAAAAAGTAGAAGCGCCTCTCCCAGGAATATTTCCTATGGCATCTTTCCTATGTTTCTTTAAACACCTCCATACTACTGTAACTTTTGACTTGAAGAGCTTACAAAACTTGTCCTTCTGTGATCTTTAGTGACATTAGGTAAGCACATTACCTAAATCACTTTCTTCTGAAAGTGACACTTAAAAAAATGAATTAAAGCATCCAGGAAACTTTTGTCATTACGCATGAGTGTGAGGAGACAGTGTCCCTGTGGGACACTGGGGACAGACACCTGTCCCTGAATCCCTCCCAGCTCTGCTTGCCTTGCGAGATGCACAGGGGTCCAGCTTGAGGCAACACCCAGCACCAGCTCAGATTCATCACAAGGAGAAACACACTCCTTCTTTATAAAAATAAGGATCAGCATGAGATGAGGGATTGAGTTGGGCAACATATTACAAGTAGTTAGTGATGAGAAAGTAGAAAAACAGCTTTTTATTTCTATATCCAGCCTGAATCTCCCACGTTACAACTTGTCTCTCCCTCTCCCAGTGTGCACTGCTGTGAAGAGACTGGCTCCATCCTCACTGTATTCCCACAGGCTCTTGCCTGGAATGGACCATCCCTGTCCCTCAGCCTCCATTCAAGGAGCTCCAGCCCTCACCACCTTGGGGCCTCTCCCAGATAGCTTGAATGTTTAAATTCAAAAAACAGTATATAATATATAGGAAAAAAGCTTGATTTTCCTGTCCTTGTTTTTGTTTTCACATAGAGAGGTAGTTCCATGTGGTCCTTATTGAAAAATTTTGTCTGGGACTATATTTTAAATCCCAGCATGCATACATCTAAATCCAAAGCCACAAAAAGGGACAGAAGCACCCTGTCAATATTTTAAAGTGTACCTCTCTAATGCTTCTCCCCATTACTGCTAGGCTGTCCTTGAAAGCACGAAGTTGCCACAGCACCTACAATTATTAAAAAAAAAAAAAAATATTCCTTTTGCAGCCAAATCCTATCAAAATTCACAAACTTATTTTACCCTACATGACCCACTTCATGAAGCTGGTTCTGGGTCTCATGAAGACCATATGGAGGAGGAGGAGGTAAGGAAGTGAGGATGGGAGAGGTAGTCTTTCTGTCCAAAAGTTTCTGTCAGAGAGGTGGGCCCCACTGTCAAGTTCATTCTCATAGCACAGTTTCAAGGGTGTCCAAGTCTTCTGGTGGCTTTTGCCTCAGCTACTTAACATTTAACAAGTCATTAGGATTTGGAATGAACTACCTGCTGGGTAGGCAAATTACTTTAATAAGTTAAATTACTAACTTTAGTTAATTTATTTGCTTTCACAAAAGGAAACATCTTAATATAATTTGCTGTTCTTGATTACATCGCGTTAAATAAATGAAGTAAACAAAATCACACATGCATATACAAACATCAGCTTTGAAAGACACTTTGCAAAATTTCCTGCAGCCCTGGAGCCAAGGATTTGAGCTTGCCATCAGGAAAGCTGTCAGATTGCAAGTGTGCTCAAAAGCCAGCCAAGGCTGCTGACCTACTTTTCTGGTCTCTTTCTGAAGCAAGCGGCAAATCCTCTCCTAAACTCTCCAGACATCAAATATTTAGCAGTGGTTACACACTAAATACATTGATTTCAGGCTGGCTTGGGCATATATATGTACATAGCAGCTCCCAGCTTTCTCTGAGTAAAATTTGAGTATATTAGCATTTATTCTAGATTTAGGTGGACATTCAAGCTGACATGTTGACCTTGACTGAGGAAATTAGTGATTCCTTTATGAAGCAGTGCAATAAAGAGGGGGATAGGGGTTGCTTGTTTTGCCTTTTCCTTGGTGTGGATATGAGCAAGCTCTAGTCTAGTCTAGCCAAGGTAACAGGCATTTCTAAGACAAACTCTGGATATATTCAGCTGGTGGGTATTTGCTTGACTGCTCTAGGATTTTTGGAGGTCAGGTATAATAGTGTAAATTTTACATATCTTACTTCCTCCTTTGCAATTTCTGGCACTGGGACAGTAGTCTCTCTACACAGTACACAGCCTTGTACTCCATGTACAATATCCTATATAAGGGGTTAGGTAAATTCACTGTGCATCTCTATGTGCACTGCATGGTGTAATCAAAGGCAAATACGTGTTATGCCCAACATACTATAAATTTGAAACAAACCTGCAAGTCCCATACCTTGAAACAGGTTACTTTGAGCACTGCCTGAAGCATCACAAGTGGGTTTCTATAGTCAAAGCAGGATTATCACCTTTCTGTGAATTAGAGTTAGCATGGGGACCCAGACATCACTTTTTGACACAATAGCCAGGGTCCAAAAAACAGCAGCGAGACCAGATCAAACTGTGGCACTTGAATGGAGAACATTTTCCTCCTGACAGGATGCTTGCATAATGCTATTAAGAATTCTTAATCTGTCATTATGAAAGGAATTATTGAATTTACAGTCTGTTAATGCCATATCCACTAGTCCCATGTTTGATCACTCCGCAGCCCTTTTGAAGAGAGAAAGCTTTTTACTTCTCTAATGGCTCCAGGGCTTACAGCACAGCATCATTTGCATTGAATGTCACGCTTATGTAATTCAAAAGGTTATTTTGTTGGAGTTGAAAAAGACCAGAAGATAAGTAACCAAAAATGACAGTCTGTTCATGCAAACTTCAGCCCATGTGAATATTTTGTTACCATCTCTTTCTCTAAAAAGCAGTGTTTTCTTTACTTTTTCTTTTGCACTGCTGAAGATGCAACTCACATGGGAAATGCAAAAGTATTAAATCAGTATTAAATAATTTACAGCTTTACTTGCTACAGCATCCATCTTAGTTGGGAGGGAAAGTGAATTGTTTTACAATCATTTATGTTCAAAGCGCTTCCTTGCATAAATATCGCAGAGGAAAAAAAATAACAATAAAGGCTTAAATACTGCCCCAAGGAGAGGGGATTGTACACACTATTGGCTCTGACAACTCTGTGTGAATGATAATCTTCACGCAGAGCTGTTGTGTGCTTAAAAATTCCAGCGGTGCTTTGAGGAGGAGGAGGAGGAGGGCGGTACATCTCTGGGCGGGCGTCTCCGCACTCACTGGTGATAAATCCCTCTGCTTGCGCTCTTGGCAGCGGCCGAGGAGTGGCGCAAGATGGGAGGTGAGCCCTGGCAGCTGATCGAACCAGTCGATGGCTTCCACCCCAGCCAGGTAAAAACCGACCCCGGGAGATGGGTGGGAGCACGGGAGATGTGGGAGCATGGGGGATGCCGGAGCATGGGGGATGGTGGTGACAATCGCTGTCCCAGGCATCCAGCTGGATCCAAAGGGATGCAGAATTGGGAAATTTGTTTGTTTTAAAAGAGACAGTGACTCTGTCACTGAATCATTTAGGTTGGAAATACCTGTAAGATCATGGAGGTCAACCATTAACCCAACACTGCCGGGTCCGCCAGTAAACCCTGTCCCAAAGCAGCACATGTTAAATACCTCCAGGGATAGCAATGCACCCAGTTCCCTTGGAAGCCTGTTCCAATGCTTGGCAACCCTTTCCCTAAAATAATTTTTCCTGATATCCAATCTAACCCCTCTCCAGTGCAGTTTGAGGCCATTTCCTTATGTCCTATTAATTGTTTCATGGGAGAAGAAAACAATCCCCACCTCATCACAACCTCTTTTTAGGTTGTAGAGAGCACTAAGATCTCCCCTCAGCCTCCTTTTCTCTGGGCTAAAAAACTTCTGTCCCCTCAGCTGCTCCTCAATAAGTCTTGTGCTTCAGAACGTTCCCCAGCTCTGCTGCTCTTCTCTGGACAAGCTCCAACACCTCCATGTCTCTCTTGTTGAGAGGGGCCCAAAACTGAGCACAGGAGTTGAGGTGCAGCCTCACAAATGCTGAGTACAGGAGGACAATCACTGCCCTGGCCTTGCTGGCCACACCATTGCTGATACAAGCCAGGGTGACTTCTTTGGCCAATCTAAATGATGGCTGTAGCCCCAGAAACAATAGCTCTGATATTTCTGATGGCTGCACTCTGCTCTGACTCCTGCAAGATCTTCTGCCTCTTTCCCTCACAGACCAGTGTTGTGGCCAAACAGGTCTTAATGGACAAAAAGTGATCCTTGCCACTTAGGCTGGCCAGCTGCCTGCCCAAACACCCCTGGAAGTTTTGCAGGATCAGGACAGTGAGGCAGCACTGCAGAAACCCAACAGGCCCCCTCCAGCTCTGCCTCTGCCCTGCAGCCTCCAAGGCTGCAGGATTGCCTGTCACAGTATGGAACAAAGAGTCCTTTTTGAAGTTATTCATTTAAATTGCTTATGCTCAGCAGCTACATGTTATTACGTTTTCACTTGCGTACTTGGCCTCCTAGGACAGGTGGCAGGAGAAGGTTTACGGTCTGTTTATTACAAAAATAAACAAAAGGGAAGGAGAAGCAGCTGCTCCACTGGAAGACTTTGCTTGGGTTCAATTCTAGGATGAGGTTGTCTGGTTCCCACCACGGTCCCTTCAAATTAGTTTTTTCTGACCCTGTAAAACACACGGAGAGACCATGTTCTGCAGTGAGCTGCAAACAAATACAGCACGTTTCCTATACCCTGCCTGAAGGTTTCAAACACCTGTGCAGAGCAAAGCAGCAGTCAGCCTCCTTTGCCAGCAAACCCACCACACTGCCCAGCCACTGGCAATGCCACTTGGTAGCTCCCCCTGCTCAGAATCATGAGGGGATTTTATGGTCCATTTTTATGTTGTGAGACAATGCCCTACATTGACTCCCACATGTGTTGACTCCCACAGCCCCATCTCCACATAACCCAATGTGCTGTTTTCCACTGGGAAAGAGCAGTCAGCAGAATGCCTCAACAGGAGTGAGTTGCAAGCACTGATGTATTACAGCATTGCAGCAGCTTCTCTGTTGCATGTGCTGTCAGTTAAGATATGGGAGACCTGCAGGGGGAAGTCCAAAGACAAAATAGATGCTTTAGGTGCTATCTTTTACATACATGTTAGTCACGCAGGGTGACACAGTGCCTTGCTTAGCCTTGCCAAATTAAAAGATCCTCCTGTTCGAAGAGGGACTCCTACATAGCAGAAATTCCCGCCTGTCTACCATACAAGTACTAGGAGACAGCTTCATGAATGTATGAACTCACAGCCTGGGGATGTGGAGAAAGTGTGCCTTGATTTTTTGCTGCAGGCTTTTTGCAAGGAAGCAATTAGAGAAAACCTGGCAAATGAAATGAGGGTGGAAACAGTGATGACACAAATCCCATTCCCAACACTGCCATCTGAGGAAACTGCAATACAAAGTCGGGAGTGCAATGGAAACTTTAGCATTATTTTCCTGTCTTTCCCTGGCCTGAGGCTGGCCTGAGGTTTCTTATAACCCCCAGCACCAGGCCATAGTGGGAACCAGACTTGTCATATCACAGCTCTTCATCCAGCCTACTGCCCACATCCTGTATCCCACTAGCAGCTGCAAGGTAGCACAGAGTTGAAAGCAGCAAATATTTGTCTTAACAGGATCCTTCCTAAGCCACAAGAAAATTACAAAAGGACATTGAAGGGCAGCTGCAAACCTGCTTGCAGCCCCCAGAGTGCTGCGCTACAGGATGCAGTCAAGCACTGCCACATTTCATTCCCTCTGGACCTGGCATCCTGCAGTGGTTATGATCTCTCCCTCCTGCTGTTAGGATGACATTAATGCTTTTATAGGTGCATCTTCCCTTACAGTCAAGGTGCCAGCTGTAGATATACCTCACTTCAAGTGAATTATTGTCCTTCTAGGGTTTATTAATTAGCCTTATCCAAACATCCACCATTGTAAATCCATTTTTCTTTTCCTGTTAGAGAAGTCTGCTATCAATATACCATTATTTGGACTGAGACGTAGTGCTCTGCCCCAGAAGAGTGGCTCTCAATAAATAGAAGGGGAAGTGTGAGGAGAGACTGCTGTTTTAGAGTATTCTTAAGGAAGATGATAAACAACTCACTCACTCCACATAAAAGTTTTTATTTAAAGTTTTGCTTTCTCCTGACATGAATGCCTCTGGCCAGGTATGGTTTTGTAGCATATAGAGCTGCCTAGTGGGAGCGGATTGATTCCATGCAGCTTGTCAAGTGAACAGAGGCTCTTACTTCCATCCCTGTAGCTATTCCCCACACCTCACAGGCAGCTTGATAAATAGAACAGATAAGATACCTAGCCAGGGAATTTCTGCTGGATTTTCCCTCTGTAGATATCGAAGCACCTGACAAATATTTCCAGATTCTTGGATTGAGAAGCACTCCAAAGGAAGCCTAAACACCTCAGCTCTTGCTTTCAACACAAAGAAATTTTGAAGTTTGGGATGAAGGAAGCACTCTCTGTGCCCCTTTCTACCCAAGGCTGAACTGGCAAGTGTGATCACTAGGTGATCCCTAATCACTGTGGTACAGCAATGGACAGGATAAGCTGATGTCTGCTGTCAGCACCTGAATTTCACCTGCTGTTTATCCACTGTCTTTAAGTTTAAAAAAAAAAAAAAAAAAGTTGTCTGCTGGTATAAGCATGTCAGAAGCAAGTGTCAGCATGTATATCCAGGAGTCCAGAGGTTCAGACATTCTGGAGGAATGTGGGAGGGAATTGGACCTTTCTACCTAAAGCCTGCATACCTTGAAAGGAGAAGGAAAAGAAGAAAAAAGGCCACGCTTGCCCTGTCCCATCAGTGTAGCCCTGGTTCCATGTCTGAGGTGTTTTGGTTTTTCTGAAATTCTTTCCCAGGGAAGCTTGGTAAACATGAGGAATGTCTTTGTAACTGCACATATGTTATTCATTCCTTCTGACAGGAGGGACTTCTTGATGTCCCTCTGGCTTGACCAATGTGATTGAAAAGGTTTGCCTTTGTTTCACCAATCAAATTGGTCTGTGTAAAATAGTATATAAAGGAGACACATCCCAAAATAAAGGGTCATTTTTTACCTTCTGAATCTTGGAGTCTGTGTCGTTTTGGTGTAAAACAGTGACACCATCAGAGCTAGTGCAGTTGTCCATGCGTTGGAGAAAGGCTAAATTAGGCACTCAGGCAGGAAAAACCAGCCCCCATGGACTCCACTCCAGGCAATATTTTGTATGAAAATATCGCGAAAGATGGCACAAACACCAAGTACTGGGTTTTTGAGCTGGGCCCAGAACCATGTTTCCTTCCTGTAAATTTCTTGTGGGAAAAGGGTTTTCCTGCATGTCTTTTTAAAGTTGGAAAAGAGGAGGCAGCAAATGAAACACTCATAATTGGCATAACTGCATTCCAGTAAAGTCTCAAAGCTAAAATTTGCCTCCATAAAGTTTTTTCCAAAACATGCAGCTCAGGATGGAGCTGGAGGAAATTCACACTATTTACTTTTAACATCCAAAAGCAAAGTGATTCACTCAGTCCTTCCAAGTTCCCTCTAGAGCTGTTTTTGAGATACCATTCCTCAAAGTCCAGCTTGGTTGTCCTCAGAAAGTCCGACTTTCTCTTCCCAGTGACTATAGAGGGAGCCCAGGGATTTTCTTCAGCATCTCCTCCTTACTACAACATTTCACTGCAAATCCTTGTGAATGTCAGATGGCTTCAAGGACACCACTTCCCTCTAGAACAGTTGATTGCTTTGTTTGGATGACAGGGCCATGCATTTCAACAGGATCCTGCAGCAATGGCTTCATTTCTTGCTTTTATAATGTTTCCAGGGAGAATGCGAAAGCCCTGAGCATCAAAACTGGAACCTGAGACGCTTGGAAGATTCTTAATGTTTATGTACAGGCAGGAAAGCACAGCTTGAGTGTGATTAGCGTCTCCCTTTCTCTTCCTTAAGTCGTAGAAAAGCGCGTTCCAGCCAGAAATAAAGAGGAAAAGCTAAAGTGATGCATATCAGATGAATTGGGTATTTACACTTTGCTGAGAATCCTGCCTATCACCTGTTTGATGCAGAAGGGGAAAACAGATACGAGAAGCTGCTGAAAAACCCCAGTTGTCTCCCAGTTGCAGTCACCCAGAGGTCTATGAGGAATGGGTAATACTTCCTTTTAAAAGCTTGCTTAGGGGTCGTCGTCTTCACAACAAAAAGAAATTGCAAAGCTTATAAAAATTATACTATGTCTCAAAGTAAAAGAACTTTGGAATTTAAGAAAGACCTGCAAGAAAGCAAGTTCCAGAGTCACAAACCCTTCTCTGTGCTAAACTACTCATCCAGAATTAATTATTGAAATCATCAGAACATCAAGAAATTATGTGTGCACAGAACCTAATTCAATTTAGGGCAGTCTAAGCACATACACCTTAAATTAGAGTCAGCATTAGTCTGAACACTGTAGAGCATACCTCCAGTGATAGCTTTGCAAAGGTGTACCATGCAAAGAGAGTAGCTTTTTAAACCACCCAGCCAGCTAAGCAATTAATTAACCCCACCTATCCTGCTAAAAACCACATGGAAGGCTTAGGGAGGTTTGCTTGAAGGAGGTTTGGAGACTACCATGCCAGAATGGACCACTCTGACAGGGATAGGTCTCAGCCCCCGGCTGCCATAGGGTGTCCCAGAATATCGGGTTTTGGTCACAATAGGAGCTGCAACCTGGAGAAAACCCTCTGATGAAAAAATCCCCACTATTCTTCTTCCCTGCCCCAATTCCTTCATTAGCTTAACAACACTTTGAGTGACCAGAGTATAACAGCCCCAAAAATGTTACTATTTGTACAGGAGCCCTTAAATAAAATAAATACTTTTGTCTTCAGCCCATCATTAGAGCTTCTTTTAAAGCACAGGATTAAAAAAGTAGTGCATAAAAATTCCCCACAGGCTCCAGTATATTCCCAAACTCCAAAACAACAATACTCAAATAGTGTGATTTCATAAACCCACCTTGGCCCTTTAAAACAAAAAGAAAGGCTTTGTTAGCCTTATTTAAACCTCATAACTGCAATCAGTATCAGTGTGTTGAAAAGTTTGCACTGAAAATAAAGTTCCCATATAGGCCAAATATTACTGCAGGTCAGGAGTATAATAAAAATGCCTTAAAAGGGTATAAAAACTTGGATAAGAGAGTCTCAGACTTTTCTGTCTGTCCCTTTCTGCTACCACTGATGTTTTTCACCCTGGCAATACGGCAGATAAAATTCCTCTTTGGTACATAACTTCTAGGGCAAAAACCTGGAGGGAGACTGATATTGAGGAGAAAAGCTATTCTACCATTTCTGGGTCTCATGGGGAAAAAAACACTGAAGACAGCCCAGTAGCAGGTGCCAACTTAGATCATCAGACACAGCTAGTTATGAAACTGGAAATAATTGGGCCTCTTTTTCCTCAACACCTGTGGTTTCCTTCCAGGAGAGCATAGAGAACATTTATTAGAAGTACCAAAGGCATTTGGGAGCATGAATTCCTTTGGACTTGCAAGAGTTTTTATGCATTATACCCAGGTGGTGCTTTTGACGTACTTTCAAAATGTTTCACGGGAGAAAAAAAATAAAAATCAGACTTCAGGGCTTTTAAATAGCAGTTTATGGACTAGACACCATAGGCATCTGGAAGTGGTTGGAGACAGACTACCATTATTAGACAAATGACAGGTCATGGAGTTGCAGATGGCCCTCACCCTATTTTTACTGTTCAGAAGGATTTTGCCCTGCTCAAGCAGCTGGAATGGGGTATTTCCTTTGGCTAGAGGTTACAGTCCAGCACATGATTATACTGGGCAGTCTGCCTTCGGGTGGGGTCTTCTAAACTCTGGCATGAAATGACTGTATTATAGAGGCACAAGAAATTGATAGCATTTGTGGTTTGCAGGTTGCTGCAGCCCTTGGAACAGGTATTACCTGGCAGAAGGCACTACATGAGTGGCCTCAAGTGCTTGGCAAGGAGAATCCGTTCAACGACCAGATTGAAGCCATATTCAAAGATCAAGGTGGATACTGACTTCCGAACTGCTGGAACTCTCACGCGATTTATGGTGGCGCTTCCACGAGTCAAGATGATTAAAGACACACACAAAAAAGGGGGAGGGGAAGTTGTCAGAATCAGTAGCAGTGGACATAACACAAGAGCATTGTTTTCATTTTGTATCTCACCTGCACAAGTAAGCCATGCTTTTTCTGTGGAGCTACAAAAATAAAAATCAAATCACAGCTAGACCATATATTCCTTTTTTCCATATATAGCAAACTCCTACCCCTAATTTTTTCCTTCTGCAGAACATTTTCAGGCTTTCTATTTGTACTGTTTCAACAGTTAATCTGATCCCAAAAGGAGATGGGGGACCCCAAACTCATTATGTTGCTATAAATTGTGTATGTAACTGCCTTGACTGTCAATACATTAATAAGAAAATAGCAGCTATATAAAGTATGCCAGGAATAACAAGACACTACAATTTTGACATGCCTGGCAGCATAGCACAGGCTGACTGAGCACAGGTTCTCCTCCCCCACTACTAAGATATTAAGTTGGCAACACTTCATGTATTTAAAGCAGGTTGCTTTTTCAACCTATAATGTATCTTCGCCTTTTTTGCTTCCTAAGAAATATATGCCCAGTTCTATGACTTTTACAGGCATGGCTGAAGGAATCACTGAAAATACTGAACAGCCCTTCCTTCATAGGCAGAGTTGAAGATGGAGAATTGCTGTGTTTTTTCACCAGCTTATCCAATGCTCTTAGCAAAATAAATATTTAAAAATTAGAGACAGCTCTACCCTACTCACAATCTTACTGATGACAGAGGGATCAGAGAGCATAAAATGGCATTAATTATGGGTGGAAAAGATACAGTAAATAGAAAGCATTAACATGACATAACTAAACCCCAACAGCCCAAAGCTCAGGTAGTTGCTCTGCTCCTTGTTCTAAGCACAGCCCTTGCACAAGTCTGTGTCACACGTGAGGCTGCTCTTGGGCTGTGGTCCCAACCCAAGGATAGGGCCTGGCTGTAGGACATGCACCCACTCGGCCTTTTGAACAGACAGGGGATGACTTGGCTGATTCTGTTTTGATTGAAGCATGTATTACTGCTTTTCTAGATCTCCTGATCCTTCTTATAAAGTCAATGGTGCATCTTTTATTAAGATATTAATAGAAATTAAGATAGAAATTAACATAGAAATTCCTTTGGGATGACTGCTAACACTTAAGTAAATATCCAAGTCACCTACTTTAGGAAACCAGAAGGGAATACATTCCTTAATTGAATGATACTTGTTAATAAGGCCCCAATTCATTCAAGGCATGTAGACGTTACCAAAATATCCAGTCTCCCAAGGAATAGTTTCAACTCCAGAGAGGCATGCCTGGGGAAGACTATTTAGCATTAGGAGGAAAAGGAAATCTCCTTGCTTCCTGTAGAAATTCTCTTCAAACAACATATCATTCCATGTACCCTGGCCAGGTAAAACACCTCCTATTTTTGTATTACCTATTCAGGATTCTTATCTTTCATTAAATACAACACAAAGACAGAAACAAGTGCATTCACATGTTTTTACTACAGCCCAAGTACAGCACAGGCAATAATTATAAATATCAGATTATTGTCTCTACATCAAAATATAGAAGTGTAGCAGTTAAAAGGGGGAAGGGAGTCATGTTTGGAAGCCTAATTTTCAAGGCAATTTCTTTGCAAATTGTTGTATTTCATTTGAGATTGGGATTTAATAACACCAATTAGAAGTTTCACAAAGTAGTAAAAGTGAAATTTCCTCTGCTTAAATAAGCTTCACTGCCCAGAGCAAAGCATTTTTCTTTTACAGACGTTCTTACTTGTGAACTTCTTGAATTTTGGAACAATGGGGGGAAAAAAAGGTTTCTTTTAAAATTAGAACATCTTTTCTAAGACAATCTGAAACCTCCACAGCAAAATCCCAAAGCAAAGCCCTCGCAAGTTTGCCCAATACAATTGCTCTGTGCTGGATATAGGGTTTCTGAGGGAATGGGCTTGGCTCTGACTGAAGGCACACTACCCAAAGCACATGCCCTTGTGCTTCAGGGTGAGCTCTGCACCTCCAAACCTGGCTGCATGTAGAAACCTGATACGTAACTAATGCAGTAACTATCTATCTGTAAAGAAAGATTAAGTTTGGGACTATTAAACCATCAGCTTTTACAATCACTAGGCCTCTCTATTATTTCAAAATATGCAAAAAACAGCTGAAAATCTGCACCCCCAACCATCAATCACTTACCCATACCACTCTAAAAATACACATCCTATATTTAAAAAACACTGCTGAAAAAGCTTACTTATGCTAAAGCAGTGGCAAACTGTGCATTCTAGTCTATTCCATTAGGTTAACTGTCTCCTGGTGCTTAGATTGGTTGATGAAAAATGCACAGGGAAAAGAAACAAAAGAAACTTTCTCTTGGAAAGCTAACTATAATTCCTTGCAATTCAAAGTTTATTAGCAGTATGTAGTTCCAAAAGGAACAGTCTGTCAAGGTTTTTTTTTGGGAGAGTCAGAGCACATGAATGAGTACAGGAGGGATTATGTCACTGGCTGGGTCCAGCACACTGCACACAGGAAGGTTCTCTTGATGTTACTCTGCAAATGGTTTTCACAAAACTTAAAGCTTTGCTTGAAATCAGACAGTAGGAACTCTTTTTGAGGTATAGAACATCTAAACCTACCTGAAGCTATTTGAATTCAGTCTGGCCTCTTCACAAAGGATCTGCTCCAAATATGGAAAAACTAGGTAACCACTGTTGCAAACTTTCACTGCAAAGCCTTAAAAGAGCAGAGGAACATGGGAGGGCAGGAGGCAGCACCCAGCAGTGCCAGCCAGGAGAGCCACAGGCACAGGCCTCCTGCTAAGCTTGTATCCCCCCTGCTTCTGCTGGCTACAGGAGCCCATGTCCTCACCACTCACAGCTTGTGCCCACAAGTCAACACACAGGTCAGCTTTTCTAACTTAACACCACCTCTTGCACGTTATACCTTTTCCTTTATGAGGAGGACTTCTTGGGCAATGAAGAAACACAGATTGGTTTCTACAAGGGATAATAGTCCCATTAGCTTAAATAAAAATATTCCTTTGACTATCATCCAGTTCTGTTCTTAATACCTTTCTGTGGACTTACTTCATAATTAAAAATTTAATGATTTTTAACACTCACTTGGGAATTTAGAAGACAACCTACCACACATCCACTGCTGAAAATCTGCTCTTGCACAGTCCATGTTGTGTTATTCTGCTGCCATGTCTCAGTCACAAAAAAACCCCAAAACTCTCCTCTTCCTCTTTGATGAGCTACTGCACATGGACAATCTAGCCTCCCACACCTCAAAACTCAGCACTAGCTACGGCCAAGTCTTCACATTATCAAGTAGAATTCTGAGATACATGTAGAGAATAGAATCCTTCCTTAAACCCTGTGCAGAGTTCAGCTCTTCTTCAGCATACAAATTAGTATCTCAAATACATAGGATGACATTTTGAAAAATGCAAGAAGGGTTTTATTTTTTATTTTAAATGAATAAAATATATCTCAATACATAGTTTGGAAATATTTAAAGACATCAGAAAAGAAAATGAGATTCAAAAGCAAGTACAAAAGGGGCATGATGAAAACAGTATAAGGTAACAGAATTTAGTGTTTCAAGTGTGAATAACAGCAATAGCAATCTTAAGTTTTCCACTACTGCATTCCTAGTGAAGTAATGAGCTGGTATTTCAATACCTTCAGTGAAAAGCTGTGAAAACTGCAAGTTTTAACTGAGAAATGTTGCCATTTTCATGATGGGTCTGAAGTACTGTTTTTATATGCATTTGAGGACATGTCTATCAAGGAGAGGAAGACCCATTCTTTCAGCCAGCAAAGATTAATTGGTACATAGCAGCTTTGTAAAGTCCTATTATTAAACAAAACAGGAAAGGGGTACTTTTACAACCTATTAACCTATTCCTGGTTCTCAAATGGAGAATTCTAGTGTGTAAAAAACACAAGTCCCGGGAAATACTGATGTATACAACCCTAAACCTAAATTTTTCCGTTTGATCATTTTTTATATAATAGGCCTAATAAAAATATCCAGGACCTTCCATTTCTATCAAAGTGCAATGTACTGCAAACGTAATTCCATACCTGTAAATCACATAGTGTACATGCCATGCACTTATTCATACTACTGCAATTTCTCATACAAACTAGTATGGATATCTTGTGCATGTCTTTTGTTCTGACCACAAGGATCCTGTACAAGCAGAATTATCTATACTGCATGTTGAAGAATAAAGTTGACTAGTTACATCTATGCCTGATCATTAAAAAAGAACCCCAGCAAATGCAACCACATTAAATCTTGTGCTTCAGCAGCATTCTTGTTAAGAGTATTTTGAACTATGGTTTCTTTCAGGGAGCTGAGTTATCTAGAAACCTTGTCTTTCACTAGCTAGTGCCTCCCTTCCTGCCCTGAAGTGTGATTTCCTGCAATAATTTAGCTGTTTATAAAAGAGAATGCACCTAGCTAGACTTCCAAAAAAGGAGTTATATAAATATATAGCACATTTAGAAACAGCTAGCTGCTTCCTACCATACTCAAAACTAGGAAGTAAAAAGGTTTTAAAACATTTTTAGTGAAATAAAAATACTGCATAACATAGTCCTGTATAATGTTAAATACTCTCTCAAACTTAAAGCATAAGTGACTCAGAGGACTTCCCATATTTTCACTTAAATTCTTTTCTTGTGTAGTTCCTGAGTTTAAAGCTTTCCAGCAGGTTTGTAGCAGGCATCAGGCTGCCACATGCGAAGGTCAATGAGGACTTGGTTGAGCTTCTGCATCCAAAGGTTACGCTCCTCTTTAGTATCAGCAGACAGCCAGTTCCTAGAAGGCAAGGAACCCCAGGGATTATTCTCCATTAGTTATTGTGAAAAATGTCAAGCTGATCAACCATAGAAGCCCAAATAGCAGGGTTAAAAATTAAGTCAAGGATTCCACAATGCTGCTACCAAGCAAACTGGCACTTTCCACTTCTAGAAAGCAGTTAGGACTAAAAGTGAACAAAATAATTCAAGTGCCACCCAAAACCTTAGCATTTAAATGAGCTTTGCTTCATTATGACAAAGCTGTAAAGCTCCTATGTTACTGAAACTATCACGAGGTAAAATACCCTCCCACAACCTTCATGATTTTATGCACTTACTTTGTAACACAGAGTGTGTCTCTGCATTGGCTGACAAGAGTCTCTCGGTCATCTTCTCTCTGAGGTCGGACAGTTATTAGTTCAAAGGTGTTGGGACGGGCACAGAACTCCCTGTTGGCAGGTTCAATCTGATGATTAGTGCAGTTAGCCAAGTTTATCCGGCCCAAAGGATGCTGAAAGTAAAATCAGTCCATCAGTCAAGAACACTGCTATCAAGAGTAATTCTGAACAACATATGCTTTGACAACTTTGACGATATTAAGTGAACGCACTTTCTCTCAGTCAGTTACTCCACACAAAAGGGTGATACATGTACAGCTGTAAAAAAATTATTAAAAAAAAATTCCACGATTTAAAGTAATCATGGCATAATATTGATATTTAGGATCTACATCTATATCTGCACAATGGGACAGATATAGTAGGGGTGAGGGGATGCATTTAATGAGTGTTCTATTTCTGTAGATCACCAAAATACAGCTGACTCTCAGAACAATAGTGAAACAAGTCTAGAAGATTTTTCAGAACAGAATCAGGAAAACAAACCAAAGCTTCTTCCTTGTAGACAAAAGCAAAATAGGAATCTGCCTCTTGCTTAACTATTTTTTTTTTGTTTTTACTATCTTATCTTACAGTAGGCAGAGATTTTTCCCTCTCTCCTGGCAAGAAAAGAAAGTACACTGATATATTTTGGCAATGTCAACTATCAGCATATGGTCGTCTTCTGTTAGCAGGGAAGAAACTAAACTCAGACATCTGGATTGGCATAGAAGTCCCAAAAGGACCAGAGTTTGCCACAGAGTTTGGGAAAGAAAGTGTTCTACCAATAAACAAGTGTTTAATGGTAAATAACTTCAGTAAGTGAGGAAAAACCCTCTTCAAAGCAGTCTTTAAGAAAAGCTGGAAACATTTTAGTACACTTCAGAAACACACTAAGGAGACAAGAATGTTCACCTCAGTGACAGATGAACCTCTGATTTGTCTCATTAGCTGAGCAAGAACTTAGGTTTCTGTGAGAATCATTTAAGAAGCACCAGTTCCAGCTACCATGTGTAGCTGCAAGAAGACAAGGACTTCAACTGAAATAAATAATTACAGCTATGCTTCTGCAATACACAAGAATTGCCCAGTCTAATTTTTTACCATATTAAGTGTTAGTCATCATTTTGTCTAAAACTTAAGGCAACTAGATACAGTCTGCTTATTAAGCCCTACAAGTCCAATCAATTTCAATTAAATAGTGATTTGATGAGCACAATGGAAGGCCTTAAGACTAAAGGGGGAAATTAAATATGGATCTTTCATCACTTTTTCCCCTTTCCTACTAGACAGGGAAGGCAGCTTCTATGTTTGCCCTGATTTAAATCAGCTTTATGAAGACAAGTCCCCACCATTCCCCAAGGAGCTTGAATCCCACGCTTTACCAGCCTAAAGCCTAAACATTACTGTCCTTAAAAATGAACAGATATTTGTGTACAGTACAACAGAACTTTAGACTTACGCTTTACAAAACGGCATTACCTTTCGTTTCTCATCATCTGGGTATGTCCAATAGGAGATACAATTTCCAGACAGCACACACCAGCGCCTATGCCATGCTCCAAATCCACTGACATCTTCAAACATAGTCTTAAAAACAAAAAATTAAATGGGGTAACTTTGTACCTTGAGCTGGGTCTGTACTTGACTATTTTTCTACCAGAATGGTTCTGTAAGCGCAACCCTTCATAGGACTAAATGAAAGAGAAGGAAAAAAAAATTATCCTGAGAGGGACTTCTACTCAGATGGTTTGTTTATTTTCCAGATGGCATAGAAAATTAGCTCACATTATCATTTTCAGGTTTGCAGCCTTTTGCTAAAAGGCAGCTACCACTGCTGTTTAAAATTACCAGATTTTCATGTTGATGGTGACAAGCATTCCAATTATTTTAAGGTAAAGAAGGGTTATTTATGGTGTATATATATATGGTATGAATGGTTCATAAAACATGTTCAAAAACCAATTTATTATTATTAGATATTTGAGTATTTTTGACTTGCAAATCAGGATTAAAAACCATGCAGCTATTCAAGAGGCCACACTTAAGAGAATCCAGTCAGTTCAAAGGAAATTAGAAATTGATTTTTAAATGTTTGTGTTGGCAGTTCTTCTATTGGATGCTGGATTTTGTCAACTTCAAGCCCCATTTCCTTAGTACTGGAATGGAGAGTTTAGTATCTAACTTCTATTCCTGATACCGCTTGAACTTCTACAGAACTTTTTTTCCAATTAATGCGTGTATTGTGATTTTCACTCTTCATAATTCAGATTATAACTTTCAATAGTGCAGGGAGTTTCCAAAGCCTTACTCTGAACAAATTCAGTATGCATGTAACACCATCCTTCAGGTTTTACATATTGTATAGTAGAAGCAAATATGGACTTTCTCAAATTAGTACACAGAAATATGGGACAGCAAATACCATAAGCATGTGAAATGTTTGCATCTAATGAAATCTGTTCAGCTTCAATTAAGTAAAGGGAAAGCAGACAAAGCAGTGTTTGGAAAGAGTCTAAAGAAATCGTGATTTCTGGAAACACCAAAATGACTGCAAATATTGTTTTATTTTCATAGCACATTTACTGCCATCTTGTGGACATTTCAACAGTTCCAGCTCTTAGGCCCAAGTATCAGCTGCATTTTCTAGGTCCAGTTTTAGAGAGAACTGCACGAGATGTTTCTCAAAAAAAATACTGTTGTTTCTTTGTCATTTTGAAAGGCTGTGAACACAGCGGAAAAAACCCAATCTTTTGTTTTCATAGAATACACAAAAAGAGTCTTGTAAAATATTCTGCCACAGAAATGAAAATCTCATCTAACATAACAGATTTTAGTAAGAGAAGGTTAACTGAAGTTCAAAATAAATAAATAAGTGTTTAGAAGAGAAATACACAAAGTCTTAAAAGGTAGCTTTAACTTAGACAAGTTTAGAAGACAAATTCAGAAACATTTGTGGTCTGGGTCAGAGATGAAAAAAAAAAAAAAATCAAGCCAGTGTTAAGCTTCAAACACAGGAGAGACATCAAAATATTACTACATTTAATAGAACCCGTAATTTCCAAGGCAGAGGTTTGAAGTGAATACAGTAAATATCTTACCAAGAACCCTTTCTCCTCCACCAAAGAATCCACTTGGCATTTCAACTTCAGATATATATGACCTTCCAAAGGAGACAGAAAGGGAACCTGCAAAATGTAAAACAATCATTTAATTTTGACACCTCTCAACTAAGCCTTACCAATTCAAGCAAGCCTGCACCAAGATGTTAGCACTGTCTTGTTCTTAGGACCTTCAGCCAGAAAGCAGCAGTGAGTCAAGACTCAAGCAAGACAGTAATAATCACTTTTGGTTTCAAGTTGATTTAGAAGCTTTCCAAGAATTATTTATTAGTTTGCTCAGGACATCTATATAAACATGCACTCCTGCTATGATAAACAGGCACTCCAAGCATGGTTAGAAACAACAGAAGGCACCAGTCCACACCTTTCAAGCTTCTGCCTCAGTTTGACACCAAGTTATTTAGAAAATATCAAAGTGAGCTTAAACAGGAATGGTACTTGGATACCATATAAGCAGTTTTGGCAGATACTGCCTACCCAGATAAATCTTTGTATTAAAAAAAACCTAGAAAGGGGAAAAGTAATGAAAACTGTTCTCAACTGGCACTCAAGATGTTAAAGACATCTGTTAAGTAATTTCTATCAGAAAAGGTTCCCAGTCCTATCTTTTGCCCTGGAAAAAAAAAATAGTAGCTTCATTACTGTACCAGAGGTCAGTTAAACAGTTATTTGATAGTCAAGAGTTTTGAGGAAGAGCATGCAACAAAGGTCTGCTTTTGACCTTCCCCCAGTCCCTCCACACATAATGCTTCATTACCTTAACTACTCCCATGAAATCAAATCCTTCTTTTTTTCCCCCCTCACAAGGAAACTGAGGCAAGCTGCTAATTCAACAATCAAATGATGACCTACACATTGTATTTTATTGCTAATCTGAATAAGCAACACTGCTGAGAATCTTGAAAAGAAATTGACAAAAAAATCAGAAATACTCATCTTTTTTATTACTAGAAAAACCAGGAAGGTTGATGCTGCTACTCAAATACAAATAGCTATTTGCCAGGCATGTGTACACAGGTACAAAATAGCTTTCAGAATCAATGCCAATCAAAGGGAACTAGATTTTGCTAGTAGTTAAGATGAACAGGAGTAACCCTCAATAGTTAAAAGTGCTCATCTGTGTGCTTCAGTGAGTCTTGCAGAACACCAAAATAGGTGTTGTGGTTAGATCACCTTTGAATTGCAGACATCCTGCAGCTTCCTCCCAGACATAAGAGACACATGCACAAGCAGGTGATCAAATCATTTCTATATGTTACATCTACTCAACTAACACAGCATGCTTGGCTTGCTCCTGGACTCAACAGCAGTAGTATAGCACCGAAAAATTCCAAGCATTAGGTAGGAGTCTGCATGACCACTTGAGAAGCAAAAAATAATAAAACACTTCCACATAACAATAATTAAAAATCCAGGACTGATGCAACTTGTCAGCAAAGACAACTATAACCCTACATGCTACACCAGGGAATAATGGCATATAACCCTAGTAAAGCACAGTAAAACCCATTTCTGAATGAGGGCCTCAGGGACATTTTGGCCATTCCCCACTCCAAGTTTATGGGTTTTGCATCCCCTTTAAGCTTTGCGTCAGAAGAGAAGAATCCAATTTATGAAGCCTACCACTGAAGAACTGTGTGACAGGCAAAGCAAAGAGGTTATATAACAAACACAAGACAGTTTTGCAGAGGCTATAATGCCATTACTAATTACTAAGGCAGGTCTTCAAAACACCCTCCTGTACACATAATGAGAAAATATTGAATTCTACTTAACAAAATATCTCTTTCAAAGGGCTAAAAGTGATGGAAAGAAAGCAGTTTGACAAATATCCAGCTAGATGAAAAGAAAACTAAAGCCCATGGCTAGGCTATCCTGCATTCTGGTGTGGTTATTCAGTTATTTGCCCTAGGAACACAGCTTATTGTCATAGAAGATTATCTGTAAAGGGTCTCAAGATAACTCCAGAATTTGAAAAAAATTATTTCTTAGGAGACTTTTGATTAAAAATAGGAGATGATAGGTACTAAAATTATCACTTCCTTAATTATGAGAGAAAACATGAAAATTCATCTGAAACACTTTCTTTTGCAGGACTCAAACTATTATCTAGATAAAACTATTTTCATAAGTTAAAGACAAATTATTTCTGTTAAAGATATCTTTCACAAAATTTCTAAAGTCAAAAACATATACACCAACCAAAATATTTTAAGTGCACATTTGTGTACAAATAAGGACCTTATTTTTTGACATGCTTAGTATTTTCAAAACTTTCTGTTTAAAAAAACAAATGTCTTGATATGTCTTGTCAGAACAAGGTTAGAATAAGAAGATTATTTAGGTCCTGAGAGATTTTAATTTTCTTCAGCAGCAACAATTTGAGTTAAACCAACATTTAGGCTGACAGACATTTTTCTCAGGTTCTTATCAGCACAGCAGATGATTCTATGTTCTGTGTAGTTCATGAAGAAGCTGGCTCAAATTTTCTGACCACAAATCTTTAAGAAACACATCAATTTGTTCTGAAGCAAGAAACACCCTCCTCTAATGATCTAGGAAGAGAGGAGAATCATGCTAGTTAAAGAAAAACCCTAGGCAACCTAAATAACTGAGTTCTAGCAGCATGCTTATTATTGTGAAAGAGAAGGGATAGAATTCTGCAAGTCTTAAAGGATTTTAACATTTTGTGTTCAGTTAGTAAATTTTTGTATGTATTTTCTCTAAAGAATTAAAAAGCTGCAAAAAAGGCCAGACAGAAATGAGCAACATGCGCTAGGAAGCGGTTTCCTATTTTAAGTCATTAACTAAAGGATCATAGCAACCTTGTCCTGGAACATATAGCCCAACAGTTCTCTTTCCTCCCCTTCAAAATTTATCTAGGGAAAAAAGAAACATGCTCAATGCAATTAGTGTAAAGTTACGGTTTAGAAGAAAAAAGGACACACTTATACATGAGTATAGAGTATATTTTGGTCCTTTATACCCTGAATTTTAACAGCACATATGTGAAAAACCACCATATCCAAAAAACCACTGTGGCATCAGTTTGTTCCGTATTAGAAATGCATGAAGCAAGTTAAAAAGCAGCTGTTTGGTACAGCCATAGGCCAAGCCAAAACTGAAATTTTACTGAAGTAGTAATTTAACAAAAAACCCAAACAAGTCATGAATAAGAATTCCCCTTTTTGCCAGATAACTGTAAGACTACATCTGCAAAAAATAAACCAAGTGATAGCTTCCCTGGAATTCTTTTTCCATTGTGCTTTTGCTGTATTTCACTAGTCCAGTCCAGTGTCCTGTCATACAGTGTAAACCAATAAAGTCCAAACCTAAAGTGCTGAATATAATGCAAAAGCTGATTCCATTTACTCCACGAACAAGGGGCTTCCAATAAGGAAGCTATACACAGATTTCTGCATATAGTTCTGGTTAAGAGGAGCATTTATGCTGAAGAACCAAAGATGTTACTTCTGAAATTCACATAGTCAGTAACAGTGCAATTTAACCCCTAAACTGTGCCAGCTGTTTCAGTAAAGGAAAACTGCTTCTATCTACAAAAAGTAAAACTTCTAAAATGCAAGTTGGGATTATTGGGTATTTTAAGGCTTATACACAAACACAATTAGTTCTTGTTTTCTCATCTCTCATCAGAAGCTGTAATTGCAATAATACTATCATCACAGTAAGACTTGATTAGCCAAAAAAATTAATTATTCTTATGCTTCTGTTTGGATAGCTAAATCGTGATTTAGTACTACCATAAACTGTAGTAACATTTGAATTAATTTAAACTAGCTTAGGATAGCTGCTGGCATAAACATCTATTAAAACAGGTTTTAGGTATTAGCTATTACAAGATTTGAGATGACAATGAATGTAAGAATGTGTTTTTAAACTTCTCATAGCAAAAGACAATAAACATTCTGTTTAGACAAGGAACTAATGGCATAAAACTCAATAATAGCTCTCAAAAAATTAAGATCATTTGCTTCTACAAATTTAATTGGGATATGAAAGGAAAACCTCATACTCCTAAATATATTCAAATGGCAATTTTTAGGTCAGTTAAGTGCAGAAAAATTCAAATACTTCATTATCATTAAAACACGCTTAATGCCTTCTTTAATGATAACTGCAAGACTAGGAGCAACAACATGAAGACCACGTATAGAGATGCCAACTGCATACATCAATTTTTTGTCAGTGAAAGCAAATCAGTAATTAAATTTCTTCATTATCTTTGCATAACCATACCTTATACTGAGCTACAGGAATGAAAGATCTAGCCTAGTAATGTAAGTCTCCCTGTTTATCAAAATTACATTTAATTCATATGAAATTATATGTAAGTAACAACTATGCAAAAAATTTAATGCCATAAATAACATATCTATAAACCAATATATATCTTTCATTTCGAGGATGGTACTTTCACCTGAAAACTAAACCCAGACTCATTCATTTTTCTAGGTCTATGCAATTACCTTTGGATTAGTAACCAAAAATTTCCATTACCTTGTCCAGTGCAAATTTGGTATTTCCTACAGAAGACAGTGATAACTTGTGGGATCCAACAAGGATGAAATTCGTACTGCGTATGGCATTTGGGCCACCTGGACTGGCCATGGCTGTGGAGAAGAGTTAAAGTGAAGTCATAACAAACACACAATCATGATGCTGCAAGGCTTAAAAAAAAGTACTTTATTTGCACTACTGTATGTGTGCCCTCCTCAGTACTCCAGGAGAAGTGCTCTTTGCAGTGCAGCACATTCAGAGAATATCTTGACACACACTATTGCTCCTCAGTAGAGTTCTTTCAGAAACAAGCTTTCAAGACATCCACGAAGGAGAAAACAAAGTATTTTAAGTCTATGGAGGATGGAGAGCATGCTGGGGCACACTACAAAGCACACATGCCCCGCAGTAGCAATGTGACTTTTCAATCTCTTAACCTGCTCTCAAGTGACACACTGCAATCTTCCAGAATTTGTATGCCTTCCTTTGCACTTACATCAAGAGAAACACACAGTGTAGCTCAGGTTCTGGAATCTTACTAGTTGCAGCAGCATGATACATATTCCAGATTTAGTTCATGAGCTCCTTATTGCTGCAATTTCTCCTGAAGCTAGCTCAAGTACCTCATACTTTAGTCAGAGAAGTGTATAACATTTTTATATACTACTTAGATAAACATTTAGAGATCCTGTTTTTCCCTGTCAAGAGTCAGAAATATATAAACAAGTTTATACATGTTTTTATATATAGATATATATATAAAACACTACACACAAGCAATATTTCAAGATCTGTCATATTTTCAAATTATTCTGCATTACTTTGTTGACAGCAGACTCTAGTTCTCCACTTTAAAAATCATTAAAGTAGTTTGAATTCATACAAAAGTGTAAACCATCAGTATGCAATACCAGATTTTAGTTTTGGTTTTGTAAAGATATCTTCTGTTAAACATAATGGTAACTCATACAAGCACAGGGGCAGTTTCTGGGCTGGAAAATTTAGTGTTTATTACTCACAAATTGTCATCTGTTACAAGTATTATATATTGATGTAGTAGTTTTGACAGCAAGTGTAGATTATTCATCCTGGCATAATATGCTTAGACTTCACTTACCTGGACTAAGAAGGTTGCTTTTCTAGAAAGAGAGAGAAATAAAAGCTTAGTGAAAAAGTACTTCTGACAGTTTCTACAGAAGACAAAGCCAAAGTAAAAAGAAATTAGATTAGAAGTATTTTTAAAAACCAAATCAAATTGAAAAAAATCAAAAAGAAAGTCCAAATAAATCTGCAGTAACTGCATATTTCTGTAGCCCTGGTTCCAGGCCTGATGTTTTGGTTTTCTGAAATTCTTTCCCAGGAAAGCTTGGTAAACATGAGGAATGTCTTTGTAATGGTACCTATGTTATTCATTCCTTCTGACAGGAAGGACTTCTTGATGTCCCTCTGGTTTGACCAATGTGATTGAAAAGGTTTGCCTTTGTTTCACCAATCAAATTGGTCTGTGTAAAATAGTATATAAGGGAGACACATCCCGAAATAAAGTAGTCATTTTTAGCCTTCTGATTCTCAAGAGTCTGTGTCGTCTGTGGTCTAAAACAGCAACATATTTCCAGCATTACATATGTAACAGAGCTGTTTCTTGAGCTGATGAATGAAAAATTTGGCAGAAAACTGGACAATTTATAGAGCCTGATGCAAGGGACAGAAAGAACCTGTTATGGGCACAGCCTTAATCTGTGTAGGAACATGGCCTTTGGAAGGAGCCATAGTCAGATCTTGTTACAACACCACATTCATACTTACCGAGGTAATAGATGTTAATAATCTCTTTGGATTAATAACCTACAAAAGAAGAGAAGAAAATAAATGCATTTGCTACTGAATTTGTCCACCACATTTCCACGAAAACTAGGCAGTGAAACTACCGAAGGCTTATCTCAAACTTTGAATGAGTACTCATTACTATGAGTACCCCAAGTTTTGACTGGACATAATATATCTCAGTGGAAGAAATGCTACATATCAAAAATAATTACTGCAAAACAGTTAAAGCATGCATTAACTTGCTATGATTAGCATATTTGAGAAAACCAACCTTAGTAGGCCTTTTTACCTATGGAATGGGATTTCAAGGTTACATTTGCTTAACTAAAGGTAAGAGTTAACAATAAAAGTATGGATATGTTCAATATACTGCCATTATACATTATTATTTTCAAGTTACAATCTTGAAGTTTGAGACTGTATATTAAACACAAACTGAAATTACGTACTATTGAGTACATAAGTATGTACTCTTATTGAGGCTGAAAGACAAGTCTAAGCAGCTTGTCAAAAAGCAGATATAGGATGCCGTTGGCAAACCTATAACCTCCTATCAGCAACTTACCTACAGTAGCACAAAATCAGTTTCAAGTAAAAATTCCTTTAAACTACAGCACAGGAGTGAAGTAAACCCTGGGACTTGAAGTTTTTATTAGAGAATAGGTGGAAGCTTTCACTGTACCAAATCAAAGAATAAAGACATTTCCTATTTCTGCTTGCAGACACAGGACTTAAGTATTCATTCCAATTGTTTTGAAAGAGACTCGTTTCTTGTTTTTACCAAGTGACAGATTATCTTGTCAAGGAGGAAATGAGACCAGAAGCCATTAATTCCCTATGTGCTCTAGTACAATGAAAAGAAAAACAATCCACACACACACACCCCAAAACAACTCAAAATAAACCACTGCAAAAAAAACACCCAAACTACCTCCAGAAAGGCTTGTTTGTTTACATATCCTTAATAAAGCAAAACCACTTGATATGTGCACCCTTATTAAAACAATGTTTGCTTTAAAAAGAAAGCCTCTAGTGCTTTTACTTAATACTGGGGAGAAAGAGGAGTTTTTAGTTGATCAATGAAACTTTTAAGACAAATCAAACTCCAGGGTAGGGCATATTGACT
>VYXD01002488.1:532196-548597 GCA_013397195.1 Hylia prasina
TTAGACTTCACTTACCTGGACTAAGAAGGTTGCTTTTCTAGAAAGAGAGAGAAATAAAAGCTTAGTGAAAAAGTACTTCTGACAGTTTCTACAGAAGACAAAGCCAAAGTAAAAAGAAATTAGATTAGAAGTATTTTTAAAAACCCAATCAAATTGAAAAAAATCAAAAAGAAAGTCCAAATAAATCTGCAGTAACTGCATATTTCTGTAGCCCTGGTTCCAGGCCTGATGTTTTGGTTTTCTGAAATTCTTTCCCAGGAAAGCTTGGTAAACATGAGGAATGTCTTTGTAATGGTACCTATGTTATTCATTCCTTCTGACAGGAAGGACTTCTTGATGTCCCTCTGGTTTGACCAATGTGATTGAAAAGGTTTGCCTTTGTTTCACCAATCAAATTGGTCTGTGTAAAATAGTATATAAGGGAGACACATCCCGAAATAAAGTAGTCATTTTTAGCCTTCTGATTCTCAAGAGTCTGTGTCGTCTGTGGTCTAAAACAGCAACATATTTCCAGCATTACATATGTAACAGAGCTGTTTCTTGAGCTGATGAATGAAAAATTTGGCAGAAAACTGGACAATTTATAGAGCCTGATGCAAGGGACAGAAAGAACCTGTTATGGGCACAGCCTTAATCTGTGTAGGAACATGGCCTTTGGAAGGAGCCATAGTCAGATCTTGTTACAACACCACATTCATACTTACCGAGGTAATAGATGTTAATAATCTCTTTGGATTAATAACCTACAAAAGAAGAGAAGAAAATAAATGCATTTGCTACTGAATTTGTCCACCACATTTCCACGAAAACTAGGCAGTGAAACTACCGAAGGCTTATCTCAAACTTTGAATGAGTACTCATTACTATGAGTACCCCAAGTTTTGACTGGACATAATATATCTCAGTGGAAGAAATGCTACATATCAAAAATAATTACTGCAAAACAGTTAAAGCATGCATTAACTTGCTATGATTAGCATATTTGAGAAAACCAACCTTAGTAGGCCTTTTTACCTATGGAATGGGATTTCAAGGTTACATTTGCTTAACTAAAGGTAAGAGTTAACAATAAAAGTATGGATATGTTCAATATACTGCTGTTATACATTATTATTTTCAAATTAAAATCTTGAAGTTTGAGACTGTATATTAAACACAAACTGAAATTACGTACTATTGAGTACATAAGTATGTACTCTTATTGAGGCTGAAAGACAAGTCTAAGCAGCTTGTCAAAAAGCAGATATAGGATGCCGTTGGCAAACCTATAACCTCCTATCAGCAACTTACCTACAGTAGCACAAAATCAGTTTCAAGTAAAAATTCCTTTAAACTACAGCACAGGAGTGAAGTAAACCCTGGGACTTGAAGTTTTTATTAGAGAATAGGTGGAAGCTTTCATTGTACCAAATCAAAGAATAAAGACATTTCCTATTTCTGCTTGCAGACACAGGACTTAAGTATTCATTCCAATTGTTTTGAAAGAGACTCGTTTCTTGTTTTTACCAAGTGACAGATTATCTTGTCAAGGAGGAAATGAGACCAGAAGCCATTAATTCCCTATGTGCTCTAGTACAATGAAAAGAAAAACAATCCACACACACACACCCCAAAACAACTCAAAATAAACCACTGCAAAAAAAACACCCAAACTACCTCCAGAAAGGCTTGTTTGTTTACATATCCTTAATAAAGCAAAACCACTTGATATGTGCACCCTTATTAAAACAATGTTTGCTTTAAAAAGAAAGCCTCTAGTGCTTTTACTTAATACTGGGGAGAAAGAGGAGTTTTTAGTTGATCAATAAAACTTTTAAGACAAATCAAACTCCAGGGTAGGGCATATTGACTAGCATAGTTTAATTGAAGTGGATAAAAAGGGCAATAAATCCCTATCAGAGGCCTCCACACCTAATAAATAAAGGTTTACAAAGCATAGCATTTTGCAGAACTAGTAAGACTTCTTCCCCACCAATATATTTCAGGCTCAACCAAGTACTGCAGGTCCAATCTACTAATTGCTGCAGGTCTCCATAATCCATCTGTCATGGCAGATGTTCCAACAAGGTGTGAAAGCAAGCAACAGATTGCCTAAGACTATCACTCAGTTTCCCTAGTGCACTTTCTGTTGAAACATTATATACTGATTTTCAGGTTTCATTTACCTTAGATTTATTTGTCTTTTTCCTTTTATCAGTGCTTGTAACTTCTTTCCTCTGCACCTGTAAGGCAAGAAGGTATTGAGAAAGTACACCACATAATTCTCCCTTACACCTCCTCTTGACAGGAACTGATACATACCCAACTGTAAACTTCTATATTTATTTCAAAGTCATTTGACACATCGTGCCTAAAAGGGAAGAAGAAAAAAGTCAAATACACTGAAGCAAAAAGGCTTTTGTTTTGGTTTGTGGCAGGGTTGCAGGGGGGGTATTTGTTTTGGTTGGTTTTGTTGGGTTTTAAGTTTTACTTCTTCCCTCCTTTTGCTCCTTATAACTGTCCAAGGAGCAAGAAGATTTTAGCGTATTATTATTTAAAAATACTTTCCAGAACTCCAGAGAAGAAAAGTGGAGGGGAAGACAAGGGGCAGATAATGTGCATCTAACATTTCACAGATTGCACATTCCCCTGTCACAGATTGGGTTTTTTGAGTAAATAGCTCTAAGTGAAAATTCCAGTACAACTGAACTTTAAAATCAGAGTTTGTTTATTCATTTTGAAGACTTACTAACAAACAGCCATTTGAACTCACAATACCTTTTTAGCTGACATGTGAAAGTTGAAGTTATAGTTGTAAGAGCACTATTTTTCCAGATACCAAAACCAAATAGCTATATAAAATGTTAGTTGCTGCAAAAGAGAAAAACACAACTCAAGCACAGCAATCCATCTGTCATTGCAGGTGTTCCAGGAAAGAACAAAAGGCAGAAAATGCAAGAGATTAAATAGCTGATGGATGGTTGAATAAGTCTAGGTTGCTTTCCCAAGAGAAGTGCCTTCTAGCTATTTTTTGAAGGAAATAGCTATACCACTAAATCTCTCTATACTTTTTTGCAGAATATGACATTCCCGTAACTAAGACTTCAAACGTTTTTATGCATGTTCCATCATCAGAGTTGAAACTGGTTCACAAACGTTTCTTTATACTTACATAGTAAATGTCGTAGTAAAAGTAAGAGCATCTCCATTCAGGGAGCTGGCAGTACTTGCTAATGGAGTTGCAACCATGTTTTCTCCTCCAGATCTCAGTATTATTACATAGTAGTAATTTCCTGCTTCTGTAAATACACATCAGATGGTTTGGTTAGCCAGAGGACTCCAACCATCTAAAAAAAAAATCCCCCAAGTACTGCATTGCTATTAAGCACATCTCTGTTTCACCCTACTTAAAACATTTAGTTACAGTTGAGATTTGCTTATAAACTTAATCTTAAAACAATTTTATTTTCTTTATGCTGTGTCTACTAGTAAAATGTCTCCACAGGATTCACAGCAACCGCTTTGCTGCCTGGGGTATCTCAGGCTGGACCTACACTAACCAGTGTGTGAAAGGGGAGAGGAAGAACTTTCATCAGATCAGCAGATAGTCTTAGTTCTTTATACTCCTTAGGTCTGCCAGCTTAACCACATATCAGCTTTCACTGAAACATTGAAAAAATAGTCAGAAGCAAATGAACTGAATGCAATAGCTAAATTTTCACTATCTCTAGATTTCTGAGAACATCAACACAGAAGACAAAAATACCCCAAACCCCAACGAGAATGAACCAGAAATATATGTTGGGAGAATGAGGAAGGAGGAGAAAAGACAAAGCTTTTGTTTGCTAGTTTTACCTGGCTTTTGAACTGTACCACATACAAATTCTGCTTTTAGAGGTAGACGCATTTCTGAAATGGAAACGGATCCCCTGGAGGGAGCAAATTCAGCGGATGTAGAAGCAGCTTTATTTCTTTTATTATGTGGTCCCTCACTCTTCAGTTTATTCAATTCTTCCAATAAAGCAGTTCTCTTCTCAGCTGCATGAAGAAATTAATTATAGTTCTATGGAAGAAAAGCACTGAACATGTTTTTTCTGCCATAAGGATGTAAAATGCAACTTAAATGTTAGTAAGTTTACAGTGTAGTAGGAAAATAAGGGTTAAGATAGATACTAAAAATTGCCTCTTGCCTATAAAAAGAGCTGAGACAGAACAGATGCTATCTTGTTCGTTTCTCCAGGTGAAGAACTATTAAAAAATGGCCACAATGTAACACAATACATGCGTGTGGGGAAGAACTTATGAACCCTATCTAAATGTTCATCACAAAAATTGAACTTGAGCATAAAAACCTACTTGCAAAGAGAAGAAGTCTCTCTGCTTCTGCTTCTTCTTGTGACCCTTTTCCATGTTCCTCATCAAAACAGCAGTTCAGAGCTTGACTGGCTTGATAAATCACTGTCTGTTGCATGTTGATCTCATTGTTCAATTCCTAGAGTAAACCAGTAGGTAAAAATAACTACCAAGAGAGATTTAATATTGCATTCAAACAAGGAAATCTCTCAAGATGAGCATTTTTGCAGGGCAATGCTTCAGAAGAAAATTAGATCCTTTAGATAGCAGACTACAAAAGCGTTACAGTTTTCTTTTGCAGTTCAGCAAAAGAACATTGCAGCACTGTTGCCCTGTTTTTCCACGTTCTTACTAAGCCTTCTGATGTTTACATTTTTGGAGTTAGATTCTCACGCATTTTCTATAAACAACTAGATTTTTTTGCAACGAACTGCTCTTGTTTTTACATTCTCTCCTGGTAGGAGGGACAAGTGATTGCCATTTTCTTGGACCTGTGGAAGCAATGGTTGACCCTCAGCTTTCCAATGATAGTTCACCTTTCTGAACCCTATAAAAGTGTAAAATCATAATAAACTTCCTTCTTTCCTCTCGCTCGATCCAGCATGCATTTGTGTCTCTTACTCTTTTTAGAGTGACACAGCACAACTTTTTTTTGATCTCAGAGGTATGGTGGGGAGTGAAAGATTCCAATATTGTTATGTTCCATAGCCCATCCAGTCTTCCCTTCACCAGGGGAAGCAGTACTAACCAGAAATTCAGCAATATAGGTGAACAAAGCACTAGCAAAGATCAGATCAGATTACCTACTGAAAGTAGGTAGTTAAAAATTCTGCCTAATTCAAAGGCAGTGCTAAGACACAGATTCTCTGTCTCCTTCTCAAAATAATGGGTTGTTCTCTACAGACTTAATCTATAACATCATCTTTTTAAGGGAAGCATTAACTGTTCAAATTATGCATCATCATTCCCTACCATTAAGCTATTTATGCTGAAGAACCTAATTTTGCAGTTTTAAGCAGTATGTTAATGTCCTGGACATTCACAGGGGCAATTAAATTTGGAAACAGTTAGGAAAAGGATTTTAAGAAGCATATTAGGTACCTGCATTTTCTTTTTGATATTGACTTGATCAGATGGGCCATTTCTTCTCATTTCTAGTTTGGAAGCAACATCTTCTTTGCGAACTATTATTTGCTTTATTGAAGGACGGTCAGTTTCCTTAAATCTTTGGGATCTGTACGCATTGACACTTTTAAAAAAGAAAACCCCACAAAATGCTTCACAGGTGTGCCAAGATCTTTTTGATATATACACAGATATGCATTATATATTGAAGTTTTCCAACTTGCCTAGATGGCTTACAAGAAAGCATTCTATCAGCTGATTTGAACTTTAAGCAACATAAGAGACCAAAGATTGCTTTGATAAAGGCCGAGATCTGGCAAAAAAAGCTTAATGTGTAGTTTGAGCAGTATGCATCACTGTAAGAGTTAAAAAAGCCAGTGTTTTAACTTGTACACTTACAGAACCAGGGTGGGGGGTTGTCTTTATTACCTGTAAGGAAGGTTGCGATCTTCCGACATAGAGCCAATGCTGTCTCCAGATTCTGCCCTGGGAACTCTATTCCTTTGGAACTTCTCAGACTTCAGACTTACATCACTGATACTGCTACCTTCCCCAGTTGACTTAGAAGGAGAACCAAAGGCCTGAGGAAAAAATATTATATTACAAATATCTGTTCACATAATAATAATTTGTTTTCTCTCTCCTTTACTTGTTTTACATATAAACACTAAATCTGCTTAATACTATATAACAATAATATTTTACAAATATGGACATAGAGCAAGTTTATTTATTTAAGGACACTAACAGATTAGTGAACTCAATGAGATGCCACCTTTTGTTTCCAAATCAGTAGAGTTACATAATTACTTCTCTTCAGATTTTCCACCAGCAGTCACTCCACTGAATCCATGTATACCACTGCAAGTCCAGTACTAAGTAACAGGTTTGATTTAGCAGACGACCACTTTTTTAGCAGAGCATCCAATATACCACACTATTTTCAGAGAAAAATAACTTTGCCTCATTATGCTTTCATTAGCAAAATATCATTTGTAACTCCTTTATTTGCCCAGATATCCTAATACTACAAAATATCACAGTTCACAAGCCAATTGGACATCTTTCTGTGATAAACAAGCCCTTCCCTACCCTCCCTGAATTCTCACCTCTGAACCAACAGATTCCACTAGAGGGGTTAACAGAGACATTGATGAAATGTTCAGTGATTCTTCCTGCTCATCTTCATCACTTTCACCTTCCAGGCTCATGCTCATTTCTTTCTTCAGCTTTTCTATGTCTGGACCATCCTCTTGAAGAATTTCAAAAATCTCATTTATCACTTTTGAGCTATTCATCTCATCATCCACATGCATTTTTCCTTCATATACTTCATCTGAAGGGTGACATTTTTAAATATATTAGTTGCATAAAGACTCTCATTAAGCAAACAGAAGCAAACTCATTTTGCTTGTCAAGCAAGCTTGATTAAAAAGCACTTCTTACAGTCAGGCACATAGAATCTAAAAGTACACTTCCACAGCTATTTTAATATACTATTTTTACCTATACAGCATAAAAAATGCAGAAAGATGCAAATTTTAGACAAATATCAGCCTTTTAGTTCAAATACATCTAAAATTTAACTCTAAGTCCAACAGTAGAGTAGTCATTTCTGTCCTTTCTCAGTGAACTTTTAATATCAGCTTTTTAATATTCCTTGAAGACTTGAATACCAAGAGAGAAGGGTTATGTATGATAAAAGAAGTTTCCTAATTTGTTTTATATAAGAAATTCCTAATTTGTTCTGTATCATTACAAAACACATGGGTGTCAGCAAATGGATGGTGAATTCATTGTTCACACTTGAAGAATACTAACACTGTCCTTGACAAGTGGCAACAGAGAGCTAAATCATTAATACATGTCTACTCAATGCAAACCTTTTGGTTTCTCATCAAGTTGTTCGAGTTTTGAGACAGACATCGCTCTTACAGGGCTCTTTGACTCAGCAGTCTTCAGAGGACTGGGTTTATCAGCCTCTTCACATTTAGAAGTATCTAAGGGATTTATAAAGAAAAGTAGTATTATGTCTAGCCTTTATTTTAGTTATTGAATTTTAGAAATTTTACTAACAAAAAGACCACTAGATTAAATATTCAGTTAGCCACATGTTGGAAAAACACATTAGAATACCCTCCACAACCTGTACATCTAGACTTCTATCTTATCATCATAAAATTGACATCACAAGAAATAATGCTGAAACCACTGTGGAGTGCAGACACTAAAGAGCAAAAAAGGGAAAAATTTAAAAAGACAAACAAAAATCCACTGCACAGAAACCACTGCACGCAAACCCAATTTTCCTAGAAAGACATTTGATAGATCTTACAAGAGGCTACCGAGAGTGTTAATTAAATCCACCCTTTTTTCACAGAGAACTGAAGATTCCTCCCCCAGTAAGCGCCAGAAAGGACGTCAGGAGCACCTCACAATTCTTTTCATGTGTCCTATCATAAAAATTAATATCATAAAGGGATACTAACATGGGAAGAGTGGTACAGTAGTGGAGAGTACTACTATCATACAAGAAGATTTAGATAAGATAATCAGTAACCAAAGGAGAGGTCCAGTGCCACACATCAGTGTTACTGGCCTCTTTCTCTGCTCATGAATATCAAGTGCAGTGCTCCTGTCCAGCACTAGTCACAAGCAAACTGTAACAGGCCTCACCCGAAGATTCCACACTGGGAGACTTTGCTGGCCTGTCACCAACTGATGTGTCTTCTGATGATCCAAGAGCAGAGGCATCCGAACTAGGAGGATGTTTTGGACTAGCCTGAGACTGGCTTTCCTGGCAAGAATAAAAACAGAATGCATTCAGAAGGTAATGTTCAAAGTGACTAAAAAAACTACCAGAAAGAAACACATTTTAACATCTGCTAGGAAAAAGAGGTTGCCTATCCAGTACTCTGTTTCTTTATCTAAGATATTTAGCTGAAGTAGTAAATAATAAATGTTTGCGTGAGGAGTTCTTTTGCTTTTGCAGTTAGAGAACATAAAACCCCCCATACTTATAATGAGAAAGTAAATTAATCAATTGGCTCAAAGCAGTAACACTTGCCTTAGTTGATTCTACAAGAGGAAACAAAATTAATAATATGCTAATAATCATACAAATCACTCGACAAGTGATCTTGCACAGCCCTGGCACACCCAAAGCATAGTTTTTTATCCCTTATATATACACACTTCCACGTCTAACTCTGTATTCAGAATATGTTAAAGCAATTCAGAGTATCATATTTTGATTGATGTGGTAACACATTACCATTTTAGCTTCTGGGAGCTTCCTCTTTGAACTGTCACTTTTCTCCGCACTCCACAGATTGCCCCTATCAAATCGGCCACGAAGGCATGCAAGTTCTCGTTCACGTTCCTAAACACACGAGGGAAATGGAAGAAAAGCTGACAGCTTTAAGATTCAGATTCCTCAGGTAGGTGCAGAATAGTAATAACCTTCCCCAAACTTGTAAGCTAGCTAGGAATGTAACAAGTCATACCTGTTTAAGCTGAAGCGCTAAACTGGCAGTAGAGGAATTTTCATTTTGTTTGAGAAGCCTCTCTTGGATTGTCCTTGTATTTGGGGTAACGATGGGTGTTCTGCACCCTGGAGTACTTGTAGCAGGGCTGCGTGTGCTACGCTCTTGACAGCGCTCCCCAAAGCGTTCCAGGAAGGGCTTAATTCCCGATCCCCCTACAAGAACAATTGTTTTGCCTTAAAAGAAAGTCTCAGAATTAAAGAAATCGCTGCAATTTTGTATCCTGATGAAGATTCCCAGTGAAGAAATTAAGCTGTCTCCTTTACAGCTCTAACTCCATTATACTTTATATAAACTGAACTTGAAATGCAAATCATAACAGTGATGTTAATAAAACAGTAAATCAAAGCAAGGAGATGTCTCTCTCTTGCTACAGTCCACATGTAATACACCAGTTATTGAAACTGGTTTACCTTTTCCAAATTTCCTCTACAACAATATAAGCCCCACTTATATCTTTCACAGATGTAAGCATTCTAGTACATGAGGAGGATATGTTGTATGGCATCCACCCTGCTTGACTGAGCTTACCATTTACTATCAGCATACCTAAAACTTGCTTTTCTGGCCATCATTTTTAAGAGTTCAAGCTGCTAATGTCAGGTTTCTGATATAAGCAGTTGAATTAAAACTGAGGATGTTCACTTGTTTTGACATAAATGCTATTACTGAAAATAAAGACGCTGCAAAGTTAAACCACCTATGTGGCGCCAAGCTTTGATTTCTTCTAAATATGCAGGCTCTTAACATTATTTCAAATGGATACATATAGTATCCAACAATCTGAAATAAACTTTTAATAATCTCAATTAACATGTTAGGCTGCTTTTGCTCTTAAAGAGTTACTAAAACCATGTTCAAGAAAACATCCCCTGCAAAATACAGAAGCCATACAATTTAAAATAATTATCACAGAACTCATCAGCATTTTACTCAAGTTACAGCTGGAAATAGGCATTATCTGATATGGTACCTTAAATTCTTAATATGTAGTTTTCAACACGGCACACGTAAACCTGATTTGAATGAATATTTACTGAAGCTGAAAAACAGCCTACCTGGTGTTGTGGGTTTACCCTTAGGTTCAAGTTGCACATGTGTTCCTTTGACTGGCTCTGCTTTGGACTGAACTGGTTGAGGCAAAGCTGACTTCGCTGTTTGTGTACGCTGTTCAGTTTTGCAAGGACTGCAGGGATTCTCTGTTGGCCGTTGTTGTACTTCAGATTCTTTAGAAAAGGGAGCAGTGACTCTTGAAGATTGAGTTAAAAGTTTGTTTGGATCCTTAAAAAGGGAAAAAGGAAAAAAAAAAGATGAGACGTTCTTGTTCTCTCAAGAGGAAAAAGAATGAAAGTACTCTGCACAGCATTCTATCACATAATACACCTATTCCTTGAATAAAAGAAAAAACCAAGAATAAGGGTTAAGATTTTAATAGACTTTTTTTCCATATAGTGTCCAAATTGTTTCAGCATTTCATTCCAGGTGCTCTTGCCAGCTATTTCAGGTATTGTCCCACATTTCCCTAAACAAGAATGCACATGGCAGATATTATCATTGCAGAAATTGCACAAATTGAACAGTAAGTGTCTTGTACTACTTACTTCATCATTCTGATTGAGTCTTCATACCGGAATAACATTTACAATTTCAATCAACTACATGAAGTTACAGAGTGAAACTCAGTATCTCTGTAACAAGCCCCCCTTCTGATGGTCAAGAGCAGCAACCAAGCACATTGACATCAACAAAACACGTAAGTACTCTCATCTTTAAGTCTCAGTAAAAAGAATTCTAAGCTGTTTAAGATCTGATATTAAAAAAAAGGGCATGTGGGATTGCAATAAAATAGAAATTGTAACCAGTGTTAATTGCTCACACCAAATCTTTAAATTCAGATTAAACAGTTATGTGCCAACATTTGTCCACCCCAATACAATACTCATATCAATTTTTAATCAGCAACTAAATCAGACACTCACCGCTCTCTTTGAGTTTGCTGGTTTATTAATAGAAGCCTCAACAAGCCTTTGAGAACAGGATGCAGCTTCCTGCTTTACACTGCTACTATTGATTCTAGCAGATGCTCCACTTGTAGTGGACAATTTGGATAAACAAGTAGTGCCAGGCTGTTCTTGTGCATTGTTTTGCTTTGCAGATGGATGACTTAGGTCATCTTCCCAGGAACCAATTGTAGCAGCAAGGTTAGCTAAACGGCCTCTTCTCCCAATAGGGGTTTCACTTGCCAGGGCATTGGATGTCTGCTTAGGTGGAGAAACAGACAGATCTTTTGACTGGAGAGGAGACAGAGGAACACATTCAGAAGGATCTGGAAAAAAACACACATTTATTTTGCTAATAAAATATATTGAGCCGTAGTTGCATCTTTTGCATTATGCTATATATCGAGTTTAACAACAATAAGTTGTTCTTGCCACCAACAGAATCAAACTACTAGCCTTGGAAGCAGTGAAACTAAGCAAATTAAGCCTTTTTAATCAAGCAGTTTACTAATTTTATGTCAGTGTTGTAGGGAGCAAGCCATCAGACTAGTAGAGGAAAAAAAAAAGTGTAAAATTAAGCTGCAGACAACAGTTTCAGTATTTTAGGCCTGCCCTAGTATTGTCTTAGAATTCTTTAAGAAAGCATTAACTTTCCCACACACAAAATTATCTTCTTCTAGTCCACATAATCATCAATGCAAACACTGAGAGACACCAATGGTGCTTAGCAAGTGAAACATACCCTCACTATCCCAGCAGCGCCGCTGTTCTGCCAACTTCTGCATACGTGTTTTGACTGAAAGGGCTGCAGGAGTTTCTGACTTGACGTTTGGTTTTACTTTCTCAAGAGGCTGAACCGATGAAGTGCTGTTAGAAGCAGTTTCGTGTGATTCTGAAGTCCTCTGAGGAGAATCATGGCTTGTGGAACTTGAAGGAACTGGCTGTATGTTCTCCAAACTAGAAGCTTGAGTATCTGTATCATTAGGGCAGAGTCTTTTTGATGGTGATGGCTTTGTATCTGGTTTTACTGGATAGGAAAATAGAGTATTCAAACAAATTAGTATTCAAACAATCTAAAATATTTTCCAACAACACAAAAATGTAGTGCAAATAAAGTTATGATTTATGAATACCCTAATGTGCTGCCCAAAAAAATGCCCTTCTCAAATCCACCAAGCACAAGGCACTCTCCTTGACATTATGCAATTATTTCTAAATAGTTTACAAATGACCTGGCACATCTGCTCTCAGGTCCAGTTAAACAGGAGCTAGTCCTAGTGGCCAGGTAACTGCATTCACCACCGCTTAGTTCAAGATCAATACTGAGTGTTTTCACTTTCCCTTTGGAGAAAAGATGGTACTTGTATCAAGACAATCTTTATTAAACATTACAAAATACCTTCATCACTGGGAAGAGATGCCTGGTTGCCAGTTTCTGCCAAAGGCTCTCTGGCCCTCTTGGTCTGCACTGTGGGTCTCACCCCAGCCTTGGGCCGCTCTGCCATTTTCCTCTGCAGGTTCTCTCGCCTGGCTCGGGTCCTTTCGAGGAGTTTCTGAGTGGTCAATAAGTCATGTGTTACCAGACATTGCAGTGTGTTAAATGGTAACAGCTCAGAGTAAAAGATGATGGAATTCTGTTCAGCATATATAGCCAGTTGCCAGGACACAAAAGAATTTCACGAGGGCATGGTGATGAGCAAAGCGGAAAACCCCAAGTTTATTTACAAAATCAATTTTATACATTTCCAAAGGTGCCTGTGGATTGGAGGATGAAATCTCACCTCCCAAACCACATTGGTCAAGACAACTGTCAATCAACTTTCTCCACCAACTTAAAAATATGTAAACAATGACGGACAGTTAGAAAAACAAGGCTATTGTTTATAGTAAAAAGTGTGGGAAAGTAAAAATTCTGACTCCAGTATGAAAGGCAAATCAGAAGGCCTAGAAAAATCCTCAAAACCAGGGTGACAGCCAGTAGGTTCCAAATTTCAGTCATTAAATCAACTACTGTCTCCCACTAGCTTGTCTCTGAAAGAAAATCAAGTTAAAGAGACATAAGCAACATCAAAATTAAAGAACAGGCACTCCTATAGACCCCAAAGTCATCAGAAACATTTGACAGTATTTCTTTTTTTTATCCTGAATCACCACATGACAGTCTTGATCTGTCAAGTCTTGCTAGCAGGGTTTTCTGACACATCACTAAAGCATCTGGTCAAGTCACCTGACTGGCACTAACCCTCTAACAAAATAAACAACATTGAAGCGATTGTCAGGAAGTCATAAAAAAGTTCAACAAATAAAAGCGTGGCTATCAATATTAAAAAGAAAAAATGCCATTACACCTTCTAAATCAAAAGGTGAATTTCTTTGTCTCAAGCTTAAATTTTAAAAATAGACTGATATTATACCTAGCTATATTATGGTAAATGGCCTGTTTATTGAGATATCTCTATACAGGAAAATATATAAAGATATGCCAATTAAGCTACATAACATTCTTTTCTTTACCCATTGGAAATTTGAGTGCCTTGATTATATTCAATATAAAATAGCTGTTTTAGTAAGTCTTCCACACTAGTAAAAAAGTGATTCCTTACAGTATTAAAGTTTAAAATAGATTGTGGTTTGTTTGTTTTAAAAATAGCATTTGTAAGTCATGATCACATCTAAAAGATACTTAATGACTCTTTTGATCTAGGTTTTAAGGTTGAGACAAGAAATTGTGCAATTGAACTATGGCCTTTAAAGGGAAGCATATAAACTGCACTTGTTTGGTGGCACATAAATTATTGTGAGAACTGTGCCAGCCATTATCTGTCCGGTTGCACAGCAATTAAATACACATTTCACATTTTTAACTGTCTAAAGCCGAAGTCTTAAACAATGTTCCATTGTAGGGCAACACAGGACAAATAGAATGTCAATCTCAACAGTTTTTTTGTGAAAGCAAATCTCAGCTTTGCTAACTTTCACAGAAAAGGAGAAATTGGGGAAAAGAATCCCAAAACCAAAATGCATAAAATGCCATGAATGCCTTCAATACATGTTCCATGCTAGTTGTGTCCACAAGTCAACTTTCCTTATTTCCAAGCTGCAGAGCTACAAAGGTCATGTAATACCTGCATTAAAAAAATCCTAAAGGCGATTTAAATTAATAGTCCTTCTTGCAAAAAGCTGAATGTCTTACAACAGTATTCCTACATTCTATTCAAATAGAGGCACATTCCTTTCTGTTTTGTTAGCTGAGCAAAAGACAGTTTCAGTTGTTACAAATGAGATGTCACTTCCCAAGAATGCACGCCTCTGTTGTTCAGCTCCAGCTCCTATTGGCTTCTTGCATCTCAAATTTTTCCATTCAACTGCCATAATTCCAACGGTGCTGTTATACTGGATGAGTAAGCCACACTCCACAACAAGTGAGGCTTACTTTCCAAGTTCATCAAGAGGGTATTTTCTACAAGCACATTCTCCAACTGTTCTGATGACAAAGTTTCAGAGTATCGTAGGAGTCTAAAATCCTAGAGTATCCCAAGTTGGAAGGGACCCACGAGAAGTTCAACTCCCCCAAGAATCACATTATGCACCTGAGACCATTACCTATTTTACTGTATCAAGGAATCTGAAGACTACTAAGTCAAAGTCAGAGAATCACTGTGTTACAAAAGCACTTCCTAAAAACCAGGAAAAAACCCTTCCCACTTCAAATGTTAATAGACAACTTCAGTTTTTCAAAAGTATGTTTTAAAGTACATATTAGAGAAAATACTCAGGCTCATATATGATTACAAGAATTTTCCCTAACTACCCTGCTTTACTAGCAGAACCGAGCAAAGGGAGAATTGAAGGAACAGTTAACTTCAAACCTCACATTTGCAGATTTTTCCCCAACAACCGCATCCCTTATTTCTCTTTGCTCATCCTCCATGCTAGGAAACCATATTTGCCCCTATGAATGGTAAAAACTACTTCAAAGTACAAAATATCCTAGACTATTTCTAACATTCTGTAGTAACAAACACAAACACTTTTGTGCAAGAAAGGTGAGTTACAAAATCAGCTATCAACAATCACAAATAGCACATTCATTGTAATCCTGAAAAAGTACCCACTGCACCATCTCGTCTCTGCATTCTGTATTAAAAAATTGGTTGAGATTCAGAAGGTTGTTAGCTTTTTTTTTGCAAGATTAACCAAAATAAACATTATTTCAGAACTGATTTGAAAGCATTCCACTGAATCTTACAGCAAGATTTATTTGAGCTTAAATTCACTGACAAAGAGACAAAGTTTGCTATTGCAAAGGGATCAGCATACAGTGAATTAGCAGCGTGCTTTACCCAGTTAAGACCCGAATTACATTGTTTTTCATAATCAACACTTACAATGCCTCACCAGGTCATTGCAAGTAACAGAGCATGGTAATTTGTAGACAGATATTATCTGAAAACAGCTAAACTAAGGGAAGGTTATATCAAAAGAAAAAAAAATAGCAACACAAACCACAGAACATAAATATTTAAAAATAGGTGGTAAAATGCTTTCTTTTCACAGAACTTTGGGGAATGTTACTAAACTTCAGTACTAGGATGCTAATATTGGTCAGAACTTTACACAACAAGTGGAATGTCCTCCACAGCAGAAGTATTCTCGATAAGTGATTTTATCTACTCTGCAATACTAGCTAACACTTGAACGAAGTTTACTCTGGGGAGCAGCCTCACAGTTGGTCATTTTCAAAGCATTTCAAAGTCAGCTATGTACAAGAAGGGTGTGTACAGGTTGGACTATCTCCCAGCATGCAAAACCGTTTTAAACTTGATTCAGTAGTCTGGACCTGAAGTTTTACTTTTAAGACAAGTTGGATCATGTCACTCACTACCAATTAAGGAAGAAGGCTTTAGATGTTTACACTTAGCATGACTTTACATAGGGGTAGGGTAGAACTGCCTTGGCATAACACATTTAGTAAATCTGTTCTGATCAACACCTTAGTTGACTTCTTTGAAATCAGATCTGTGCAGTCACCTTTTCTGGGCACTCAAATAACTTAAAGCATGTCAGTTTGATAAATGGTTTACAAGGGGAGGAGAGAGTATTTCATCAGTGTATCTGATTTGATTTTTTTTTTAAATTAGTTCAGGTTTTATTTATGCAGGCTGTGGAGTGAAGGCCCTTTTTACTATGACATTTCTCAAAGCAGTGACAAGACAGCTTTAAAACTTCACACCTCTGACATGAAATCAGAGTACAGAACTACAACTTTAAGAAACCTTCAACATTCATACAAGATTCCAGGTGGTCAGTTCCTCATTTTCCTACAATATTGCCTCTGTAAAACTTAAGCCCACACACAGCCAATTCACCCTAACAACTAACAGCTTTTTTTTTTAAAA
>VYXD01002488.1:549388-561536 GCA_013397195.1 Hylia prasina
ACCCGCTGCCGCGATTTGAATTTCAGCGCCCGCCGCGCGCAGGCACGACGGGAAGAGGGGGCGGTGCCCGCAGGCGGGCGCTGATTGACAGGAGAGCCGCCCAATCCGGCTGCAGGCGGCCGTGCGCGCTCGCCCGCCGCGGGGGGCTGAGGGGCCCGGCGGCGCCGCGGGAGGGCGCGCCCGCTTTCCCGGCCTTGGGATCGCGCCTGGAGCGGTGAGCTGCGCCCGGGGGTTCTGCGTCTGAGCCTGTCTGCGGCCCTGCCGCCCAGGGCTTCCTTGTGTTGCGTGGCCGGAGTCCGTCCAGCCATGGCTGCCCTGTCACAGAATTTGACTGGAAAAGACCTCTGAGATCTTGGAGTCCAACCTATGGTTGAACACCACACCGTCAAGTAGACCATGGCACCGAGTGCCACATCCAGTCTTTAACACCTCCAGGGATGGTGACTCTGCCACCTCCCCGGGCAGCAGATTCCAATGGCTAATCACTCCCTCTGTGAAGAAATTCATCCTAATATCCAACCTAAACCTCCCCTAGCACAGCTTAAAACTCTAGGTCCTCTTTTCACCCTCCCGCTCCTCCTCGCTGACATTGTCTCTTCAAATCAAGGGGCTTTTACCTCCATTACAGGCAAGTGAAGCAATAGTGCCTGGTTGATCACACATCTTGCTGCAGCTGCTCACTAGGAGTGTGCCCTGCCCCTTTTTCACTGGAAGATTATTTTTTCACCCAGCATTGACATGGAGAGGTCATCAGAAAACACGATTTTTGTGTGATGCAGTAAATGCAGAGGATACTTACCCCAGTGCAGCTGTGAAGCTTGTGGATCCTTTTCATGATCTTGAGTTTCTCCTTGTGCTACAGCCTGTGGGTCTCATGAAACCTCACCCACCACTTCATCCAGCTGTCCCCTGCACCATTTCACTGGCACACTTTTCTCAGTGAATGTGGAATTAGCAGAGACCCACTGGTTGCTGAGGTTCATTCACTCTTTGCTATCCATGCACCACCCCAAATGCTTTTGCATACCTGTTTTCAGCATAAACACAAATACAGCTTGTTTTTTTCATATCTGCCATTCCCATTGGGAGGCTGTTATAGGCTTGCCTGCCCAAATGAATAAATTTATCAAATTTCCAGTCTGTACGTACATACTGGCACCTCTTAAGACCTTTTTCCTCCTATGCAAATAGTGTTCATTACCTTTCATGAATGCCCTTCTTCACCAGTGCTGTGCTTTTTGCCTCTGATTATTTATAGGCAGCAGTCTTTTCTTCTTTCAGTCTTTATTTCGCCTTGCTAAACAAACCTCTTCTAATTGGCTCTCATTAAAAAAAATCTTATTTGCAAACAGCACGGCATCAGTGTGCAGTAGAATCTAAAAATACATTATCAAATAATACTTTTCTGAAGAAATCTTCAAGATTGGATACTCTGCACTGTTCTCAGATAAACATGGGTTGGAGCAGTCTGAGGTCCAGCATCAGAACTTGCTCACACACCAGGCAGAAAATTAGGACTTACCAGATGGGACTTGTCACTCATTCATAATCTATGAACCAGCCTGTTCAGTGGTAAGAAAGAACAGGCTCTATTTCCTTCAAGAGAAACTAGGTTTAGCTATCACTGGTAAACAACAGAAACATTTTAATGGAGCAGTAGAGAATACAGGAAAACATCAGAAGACAAAATAGCCAATATGGAGCTCAAAGTCCTTGGCAGAAAACAGAGAGAATTACCATCAAGCCCTTTCTTTCTCTTGCCATCCCAAAGGAAGAAAAGCTGTGCACAATTTTCACCCTTTAAATAATACAGAATTACTGCAATCTAAACATCCTTTCTGCTTTATGTGTGGGTCTGTGAGATTTATACGGTGCTGCTCCATCTGTCCTTGGTGCATTTCCAAATGTGGCTCCATCCATTGCTGGTGTCTTTCACATGACATGGCACAGGATGCTCAGCCTGGGGGCCAACAGAATGGGGCTGGCTGCACTGTTAGTGTACGTAAGGATATGTAAATAATACTGACATATGCTAATTATTATTATTATTAAAGAGAGGAAAATAATGATTCTTAATCTGTGCAATAACTTTCTTGTAAAATGTATTTCTAAGCAGTGTACTCTGAAAAATGAAATGGAGATTCCTAGGAGTGTATGACTGTTTAAATCAATGCAGTATATATGTGACAAATGACCTTCCCCTTTTGCTCTCTACAGAGCCAATAACTTCCTAATTTCATAAGTTCGATCCAGACTCGTCAAGGTCCTGCTAGAAATAAATAGAATACTTAGTTTCTCATCTTGTCAAGGAATTATGTCTGTCTTCCAGGAACCAGTGGATAGTAAATATATCTTATCCTTTTATCACTCTGAGGAGCCAAAGAAAGTCAGTCCTTTTCAGGAACTGTGCTGTAAAAATGAGGCCTGTTGTCTGCATAGTGGTGGGGGTACAGCTCTTAGCAATGGAGTTTTCAGTTGGAGTTATAGTTTTCTTAATAAATGAGTAAAACTATTTCTATAGCAACTTTAGGGGGAAAAAAATCAACTGATCTTTCACAAGATCAGTTTGTGTGAAGGCACAAAGAAAAAGAGAGGGAAAGAAAGGAATGCCATGTGAAACCAGCAGAACAATGAGCTAGCTCTGCCTGTTCAACAGCTTTATACTTTATGCCAGACTTTTGCATTCAAAAATTATGAATCACACCCTTCACTGTCTCCTCCCCTCATGTGATGTGGTTTAAGATGTCTTCTTGCCAGGCATAAGCTAATGAAAAGAAACTCTGTAATAATAACACAATACAAAGCACTTGGGGAACAGTTTTGCTGGCTTGTAATTTTCATGGGAGATGAGAACCTATGCACTGGAGCCAGTAATTTTTCTTTCAACATGGCAAGAAGAACATTTGTACTTTCCCAAGTTTTCCTTCAAAAAGTTTTAAAGTGTATTGACTGTTTTCAGGGGTGTATTTTCATTTCAGAAAGTTATAGATGTTTGCACTAGCACTTTAATGAGAGTGGAGCACTTTTTAACTAATATTTAACTTATAATAACTCTAAGGAGAACACTTGCCAAAGTGTTTTTATCTCTGGCTTCCTTACAATACCAATACAATCAGAAATGTAAAATATTGACATTGAAAATGCTGATCCCAGTGTAGTTCGCTGTTAGCTCCATTCTGTAATTGTCAGAGAATATTACCTAAAACTAACTTTCTGCTGAGAAACTGAGTTCATAAAATTCTGATTCCAAAGGGAAGATGAGCAAGGTGCTTCCTTGATGCACAGAAAAAAACTGTCAATTAGAGAAAATTAGTACTTTCCATCTTGTAATTTCTTTTTATTCATTGTTTAATAATTCAAAAGTCAATGCTCACCTATCTTGCACTTGCAAGCAGATTCCATTTGTAGCATGGTAATTGGAATACCGTAGTGTAGTATTCCTTGTAATGTAGATTTCCTTTCAAAAGGTGTTTTTTACCAGAAAAAATCCACTCTTCCACTAATCATGATTCTGAAAGCCATTTCCCACCTAGTAGTAAGACTGCATGGGAATCTACAGAGAGAAGAAGCAAATGTATGCCCTAGCACATGGTGGTGTGCATCATAATTTCTGGGATATAGTCCCAATTAGAATTAATTCTTCCCATGACTTCAGACAAAGGGGGAAGAAGAACCTTGGGGAAGAGACAAGGTGACAGCCCTTGCAGATCTTCTTGAGGACATCTCTTTCCCCTAGCCCACCTTCTTTTTTGCGTCTACTGGATCCTGGAGGATGTACAGCGCAGGTCTGATTCTCTGTGTCTTGGCTATATCTAAGTTGAAGTCATGCTGTAAGAAGTTCTCCTCAGGCCCCCCAGCAGGACCCCTAAAATAAGGGAATCCTGCACTACACAAGAGCAGTAAGAATATAATATCCATCCTTTCAGTGATTCTGAAATGAAGAGCAAATTGTGCCCTCAGATCCTCTTGAATATCCTAGAATGCCAAAGAGCTGGCCTAGAAAAAGGCAATTTCACCTCCAAACACTGAACAGAAGGGCAGATCCATAGTCTGGGAAAATACTGCAGTTTGGATTAATCTGCATTTTCTATTACAGACATTACATAATCAAAACCATTTTGATGGGCAGCATTTAGGATATGTTCTCTAAGCCAAGCCAAAGGTGATTATTCTGCTTTTGTTAGCTCCTATGATAATCACAGAGGCAATTTAGGCTGACATTACCCAGTAAAGGAATATAGTTATGTCAGGAACAAGACAGACTTCATGAGTGAGTAACCCAGTGTGTGACATGGATTTAAATTAGCAATGCTCAGAGCACAAGTCTCTCCCCTAATAGTCTGAATAGGAAATTCATCATCAGCTCACCCAGACTAAAACAATGCGAGACCCCGTAGCCATTACAGTGTAACTTTTACCTGGGACTTTGTTTTTTATTACCAAAAGGATTCATTCATTACTCTGCCTTGACAAGTGTAGTTAGGGGGACAATCCTTAAAGTGGATGCTTGCTGGGGGAAAATATTACAGAAGCTCTGTTATGAGGAGCAACTGAAGGAAAAAAAATCTCACAGAAATCAAAGCTGGAGGGAAAGGCAAAAACATATAACGACAGGACTCGGTGATCTTAGAGGTCTTTTCCCAACCTTAATGATTCTGTGATTATGGGGAGAAAGAACTAAAACAAGACGAGTGAAAAATGGCAGACAACAAGGGAAGATAACAAAGAAACGGAGGAAAAGAAAGAAGATATATTAAAATGGAGAAATAGTGAAACAAAAAATGAGACAAAAATTGTATTTAATTAACAACAAAAGACAGTTGTCAAATGCACTCAGTTTCAGAAAAAGACCTCTGGTGGTTGAACTCTGCTTTTTTACAAGGCTGTGGGAGTTAAGAAATATTTGCATTTCATGCACTTTCAAAAGATCTATTGTCTTCAATCAGTATAATATTGCATTTGTATTACTAAATCACAGAAAGTTTCTCAAGGCTGTTCATTTAGGTCTCCTAACTGATTTACAGATGAGAAGGAGAATTAGACTTCCTTCTTTTGTGTCTCAAGATAAAGTACCCCCTTTTCTTTCTTTATCCATATGGTTCAGATGTACCATTTGCTGACATAAAAATTTTGAATTAAGGGCATGAGAGTATTTAAGTGCTGCTATGTTAATTTAGACCAGGATATTACTTTCAGTACCTGAGACTTGCTTGCAACTACAACATAGTGCAAATGGAGTAATCACATAATCACATCAGCAATTTCACGAGCCAAATTGTATTGCATTTTATGGATTTGAACTATTTTTTCTGAACAATGAAAAAATTTGGACTTTTTGTTGAGAAACCATTTTTCACTAACAAAAAAAAAAGTGTTCTATCAGCTCTAGCTTTTTTTTAAAGACTTAGTAGGCTGTAAGCTTAACAGGTGATAATTTGCCATCTTAATCTCATATTTTAAATAAATAAATGAAACTAGAGGACACACATAAAATAAATGATTTCTAAGGAAGGCTAAGAATGTTACCTACAAAATCACCTGAAAGTTTTGAAGACCAAAATAGGTGCTTCAAATTAAGTGTGCTTTTCTTAATAGGGAAAGTATATGATGAGGATATGAAATGGGTTTTACATGAGTTCCCTGTAGTTTTTTTCACTTCCTATGTCAGTTCTTTAGAAAGAAACAACCATACAGTATCATTAAATCCTTTCTGCAAAAGCAGCATATTTACACTAGGGGGTGCTACGTGGACAGAATTTTAGGCTGCTCAGTGTCTTGCTATGGAAATCCCTTTTTCAACATTAGGAAAAAATGCACATGTAAAATAGGAAATAAATGTTTCTTATGGGACAAATTCTACTGAAATTTAAATAAACATAACTGAAAATATATTTTCCACACACATACCCAAAAGGGACACTGGTCCCTTGTGTCATCTCAGCTTCAGTACAAACTACATATATAATTACACTGAGGATGTGTTAGAGATGAGTAAATATCCTTAATATTTCAATTTGCTTTTCCTTAACAAACTTCTATCACACAGAAAGGAGACTAACTAACAGGATATAAAAGTAAGATGCATGGCTTTTCGTTAATGAGAAGGACAGAAGCATCTGATGGAGTAAAAACTAAATTAGCAGTTTATAGTACAAACATGGTTACTGAATGCCTGAGTGTGATACAACAAAGGGTTGCCTCACCTTACAATAAAGCATGAAAGAAGGCAAAGGGAATGGAAATGGCCAAGAGATTGTTTTAAATAATTCTTCCTGTGGTGATGAGAATTGTGAGAACTTTGAACATCTCTCTGCATCTCCAGGGTCTTTGGCTGCCTTGAGCCAGAACCCAGATGGAGATGGTGCAGATCTTGGGCCATGAAGATAGCTGCTGCTCCCTAACAGCTATTTGCAAGCAGGTTGGTATGGGCAGCTTGTCTTCTTATATGTCTAATCCAAAATCTCTTTCAAACTTGGCAGGTCTCTAACAAGGTAAGGCAGTGTTTGCACTGTCCCCATCTCAGAGATGCTGGAGCTCCAATTCTAGGACTCTACTAACACCATGATGAATCTCCAAAAACAGCCAGGAGGTAGAAGCAAATAAAGTCTGAAAATACCTCTGGTTTGGTTTATGCTTTTCCCCAATACTACTGAACACTATTTCCATTGGCTGAATTTTTCACAGATACCACTTGGAAGGTGTTATTCCTCATGGAGTAAATAAAATAGCCTCAGCTGTTTTATAGCCCTATTTAACCTCACAAATATGTGGGAATCTGAAAAGTAAAACTCAGTAGCAGTGCCAGGCATATACTTGGAAACTGGAAAAAGAGAGTGAGTTTATGCCTTGGGTTCTGCCCCTCACTCAGTCAATGTTTCTCCTTGAAAACAGGATTTACCAGAAGATCACCTTCTCCAGGCCAGGAAAAGTCCCTTCTGCTCTACAGATCCTGTTCTAAGTGTGAGAATCTGGATATCCGATGAAATGAAATGCTTTGATGAAGAAGTACATCATCACTCTTTCCACAGCTATTGGATCATTGCCCACTAATGTTAGCTGCAAAGGGTCCCCTGCTCCCAGCACTGGAGCTCCTGCTGCAGGAGAGTGCTGGGCCCAGCATGTGGGTGAGATGCCTCCAAAACTCCAGGTACTCACACTTACTACTGCATAAGTAGTAAGTCTTTTTCTTGTAAAAAGCTGCTAAAGAGGTGTTTTGTGTTTTTTGGATATCCCCTTCTCATTTTATAGGTCTGTTGTATAGCTTGGACTAGCAAAAAATAGGGAATCAAATAAACAAAGTGGAAGAGGAAAAGATAAGGAAATGAACGGCAATAGAGAGAGAAACATTGTGCTTTTTTCAGGTTGGTTAAGAAATAAGTGAACTGCTCACCTGATAAGCCAAAAACAATGACGCACTACTAGAAAAACTTTGCTTATCAACTGAAATATCCCAGCACCACAAAAGAGTTGACCAACTTCAAAAGGCACAAAGTACAAATGTTTAATAGATTGTCATTTTTGGTGGGATGTGGTTTAACCCCAGGCAGCAGCCAAACCCCATGCAGCTGGTCATTCACTCCCCTACCAGCAGGATCAGGGGAAGAATGGGAAGTGCAAAAGCTAGAAAAACTTGTGGGTTGAGATAAAGGCAGCTTTTAAAAAGCTGCACACACAAGCAGAGCAAAACAAGGGATTAATTCAGTGCTTCCCATGGGCAGGCAGGTGTTCAGCCATCTCCAAGAGAGCAGGGCCCCATCACACGTAACAGTGACTTGGAAAGATAAACACCATCACTCCAAACATCCCCCTCTTCCTCCTTCTTCCCCCTATTTTATATACTGAGTGTGATGTCAGATGGTCTGGAATGTCCCTTTGGTCAGTTTGGGTCACCTGTCCTGGTTGCATCTCCTCCCAATCTCCCATGCACCCCAACTTCCTCACCAGCACGGCAGTAGGAAAAGCAGAAAAGGTCTCGGCTCTGTGTTAGCCCAGCTCCAAAATAACTAAACCTCTCTATATTATCAACCCTGTGTTCAGCACAAGTCCAAAACACAGCCCCACACCAGCCACTGTGAAGAAAATTAACTACCCCAGCCAAAACCAGCACAGGGCAGATTGTCTTGTGCTGCCTGACCTGGTATTTATGTTGCCTCACCAAGTGTGATTCATCTGCTGGTGTTTGCAGTTCGGCAGGCAGTTTGTGCTCCGGCTGCTTGCCAATCCTGCCTGCCAGTCCTGCCTGCCAGTCCTGCCTGCCACTGCCAAAGGCAACACCCTGCCTTTCTGAGAAGGACCCCTGTAGTGACAAGGCATTGCTGCAGAAGTGGACAGACAGTTAGAGGAGGAAAGGTCAGGAGGGGTGAGTTGGCCCATCAGTCCATACTGAAGGAGGTGCATGCTTTACCGTGACTATTATATTTTTATAACCCACTTCTCTGCCATAGGAAAGTAACCTCTTTTTCATTAGTAAGTATAAATGCATTTGTGAGTGTAGAATAAACATCTAAGATTTCTTTCCTCATATAGCAGACAACAGTCAGATGCACCCATAGGTTCACATTACTTCTCTGTACTGCAAGGTTTGCCTATATTTTGTTTGCCATTGTCGCATTGAGTATATGATTTTGAGCCTCCTTAGCATAAAGTGTGAACAAATTCAGTGGATAAATCAGTCTGAATATTGGAGCTGTATCATGTTGTGCGTCTTAAAATAGCCATCCCATTGAATAAATCTATGAGTAAGCAGCTCCCACAAGCATGTGCTGCATTTGCTGTGTACTAGGAGTGTAGGACCCAGCTGGAATCAGAAGGCAATGTCAGACGTTTCTGAAGGAACTTCTAGAAAGAGTATGAAGGACAGTCAGTTGGAGTCACTTGGTCAGTGAAATTGTTTGGTCAGGAGATACTCAGCAAACTAAGAGTCATTAAGCAGGGATGCAAGGCTGGCCGTGCCACTCTGAAGGGCCTGAAGCTGTGCCAAATTGTGCAGAGTTAGTTAAGGACTCTCATTCTCAGCTTTCGTACTTCATCAGTGATTCTTTGTTGTCATAGAGTAGTGGCGGAAAGAGAGGGTGAATATGAGGAACCAAATAAAACTGATGTTAAAACAAGTGTGTGTACATATATATATACACATATTTAAAATCCAAATGCACATATATGCATATGAATTTACATATGCATCTATATATATGTGCATTTATATATGAGTGTATGTGTTGGAATTTTGCAGTGTTAGCTTCTGACAGATACAGAGATCAATAAAATGTGTCACTGCTCTTCCAGAGTCTACACGTTGCAGAGCTTATTGATGCTAATATTCCTGTAAAGATACAGGATACAGGATACAAGATAGGGGTGTTTTTTTCTTGTATTGCAGTATTTTTGACCAAGTAACTATGACATTATCTCTGAAGGCATTACCAGGCAAATCTGAAAGTATCTCTGGAAGTAATGTTACGTTAAAGCTGAAATACAAGATGAATGTCACCTTTAATTCTGGCTTCTAACAATGGATATAGATCCATTTGGACTGTGGAACTGTGTCACTTAAACTGTATTCCACAGTGTGGCTCATCTAAACATCACAATTTGTCCCTATGTTCCCTCATCTTGCAACAATGTGATCAGTGCCAGGCAGCTGCACTGATAGCCTCCAGGAATTTTTTCCTGACAGAGTAGTTTGTCTTTTTCCCCGCTGTCTTTCCACACAGACTTGCAAGATAAGATGTCTTTAAGGTCAGAACTGCTAGAGGTACACTACATATATAATTATATATATGAATTATATATATGTGTGTGTGTGTATGTAGTATTTTTATCATGAGATAATCGGTAATGTTTTTCTCAACTAACCTTTCCATGTAATGCTTTTAATCAACAAACGTGACCAAGCTTGCCTGGAGATGAAGCAGAAAGCAGGGACAGGTGGCTTTTAGCATCCCTCCTCTGTGCCTTCTGCTGCTATTGCTTTTGGCATCCTCTTGCTACAGCCAGGAGCTAGTATGACCTAAAAAACCCTTCATGTCATCCTGCAAAGGAAAAGGCTTGAGGGGAAAGAGAAAAAAACAAAGTGAAGGCAGCAGATTCAGGGGTGACTGATTGCCCAAGTACTCAGGGAAGAAAAAGGACTCATGGACACCAAGGAGAAGCAGACAGGAGATGAGAGAGATGGAGAGAAGGCATCCCCTGGATGGAGCATGGAGAAGAGGTAGATGTGTAAAATACACAAAAATAGCTGGATAGTTACTGATTTCATTGCTACAGCATCCAAGTATATATAAAAGAGCATTTCTAGAAGGAGAATTAGGGTCTATGCAGCAAAACCCCTGGGAAGTTATGGTAAAATGGTACATTGACTTGTATTTTATCAGCTATCTATCATTTCTTCATCAGCTGTGCTAATTATTTGCAGTGCTTGAACCGATTAACTGTATTTGGGGTGTTTTTTTCTTGTACTTGCCATGTATCACAAGCAAACTCTAACCCATTAGGGATAGCTTTGTCTCTCTAAATTTAAAAGTGTTTATTCAGTTCCTGCAATTTGAGATTTGGAGAGGAGCCTACAAACTCCAGATGCTACATTGTTAGCAAAATAGTTTAGAGGGTATTTTAGGTTAAACTTGGACATGTTGACAGAGCATATATCTTTTTAGATCTTCAAAGAGTTTAAGTTAAAAGGGACATCAAATTTGTCAGCTAGGTAGAAGTGTGTTTCAGCGCTGGCTTCTCATTAGCCAACTGAGAAAAATGACACCTCAGTCTTTTCATAGCTGGTCTTAAGAGTACGTGGGTTTGACTGTGTGTGAGGGAGTAGAAAACAAAATGAAAATATTTGCTTTAAACCCTTATTTTTGGGTTTTTTGTTTTTTGGCTTTTTAATTATTGCCTGTGAAGACTGACATGAAAGCACACACATCTGAGCAGCGTTTACTCAGTCATGTGATTGCATACTTGCAAGTATGCATGTCAGACTAAGAAGGATTCATGAAACTCAGTAAAACTTTTCCAGGTAGGACAGAGAAAGGGATTCTCTGAAGTATCAACAAGCTGTGATCTATAGGATTTCCTCCACTGCTACCTGATGATTCAGCCAGGTCTTACTGGACGATGCTGTGGAGGGAATCTCTGTGTAGAGCACATTGCAGATATAGATTTATTGATGGGAGGGAACGTGGCAGATATTTAAGATACTCAGCTAAAGAACCACACAACTTCCCAGCTCTCCTCTCCCTGGGAGATCACTACACTCACATAATCTATGTTAAGCACTATGGTGCTGGTAAGTCACTTTCAATTAAATTGCCCTCTCCAATAAGTGTTGACCATTTAAGAAAAGTAAATGCATTATTAACACAGTAACATGTATTGATGTGTAATCTAACTTCAGTAGTCTCCTTGAGTCTGCATTAAGAGTACAGAATCTTCCTACACCGTGCCTACATTAATGGGTTACACAACCATGATTGCTAAGATAAAATAACTTGTTCCTATTTGATGTTCAATTTTAAAATGCACAGATTGTATTTCAAGGAGTGAAAGGTTTCACAAGCAAAGCAACAGATTGCACAACAAGTCAGGCGATAGGAGGGTGTAATATAAAGTCTGTCTTCTACTTTAAATTCTATTTACTACTTATCAGTGTATGATAACCATCAGTTACAGCCCTAAACCGTTGCCCTGATGCAATTCCTCCATTCTCTTTACATCCCTGAGCATGACTCCTGTTTCCCAGGGTGGCACATACCCTGCTAAGCGTCCTTGTCCCATACAGTCCTTCTGCCTGCCACAGATCCAGCAGATAAAACTACCAATCACACCAACTATTACCAATAGTTGTTATGATAGTAGCTGATGATTATCAGAGGACTGCAACGCGGGACTCTGCGTGAGTTATGCTTGCTAGGCTCCTGCAAAGGATGACACTAAAGCCTCACCTACGCTGCTGGGATACAGTGGGCTGATGTTTTTTGTTAGAATCGCAGAATTACTAGGTTAGAAAAGACCTCCAAGATTGTCGAGTCCAACTCAGCCCTAACACCTCAACTAAACCATGGCACCGAGTGCCACATCCAGTCTTTAAACACCTCCAGGGATGGTGACTCCACCACCTGCCCGGGAAGACCATTCCAATATTTTGTCCATTTTC
>VYXD01002488.1:564960-722265 GCA_013397195.1 Hylia prasina
CTCATTGCACAGTTTCAAACTTAACTATTGCTTGTAGACAGATCACATACATTATATATATTCCTATAAATTTGAAAATTGAAGTCAGCCTTGAAATGATTTCTGATTTTGAATAAAAAGGACCTCAGCCATATTCTGACATGGTAATGGTAATGTGAAAAACAAAAGTTGTGGCTTAATCTGAAAAACAAAAGTAGTGGCTCAGGCTGTTACATCCCTAGGATAGGAGGAAGTGCTGCACAAATATGTTTGCTAAGCACCTTAGTCACACTTGCAGTTTGGACAGGATTTGTTCATTGTGCATTTATAACCTGAGTGACAGCTGCTCAAAAACTGGAGGATCTCTCTGCTATTTTAGAGCAAGGCTAGCCAGACAGAGGTATCTGTGCCACAAATACCTGTCATTAACCTCATTCCACCTATGGAACAGGTATTTAAGAAGCTGCTTAGATAGAAGCTGCCCTGTAGCCTAGAGGAAGGTATTATTTATACAACACTCTCCAAAGGCTAGAAAAATGCTTGCACTGGGATTTTACCATGCATATTATTGACTTACTAGCTCAAAGCATCAATTTCTAAAGGACAGAGACCAATAATATAACCCCACTCCTGGATATAATATAAAATCTAACATTTTTTCTAACAAATAACCTCTGACAAGATTAGGCAGTGTGTGCAGTGGTGCAAGGTTCAAGGCTAGTGACTGAGATGCAATTTATACATGGAAAGTGTTTAATTAGTGCAGAATTGTCATGAAATTTGTGATTCTCACGTATTAGCACTCATGGACTCCATCCCTTTTCCAGTACTGCTGTGACACTGGAACAGCTACATCTCTATAAAGTTAGATAAAACTACTCTTTTTGCAAAATCAAGCCTGCGGTATTTTGAATTGTTCCGTGACACATAGTCCACTTGTGTCTGCAGGATGCAGTAGGTCCAGTACTGCCAGTTCCAACTGATGTCTTGACAATGGGATTTTAGCTAGGGCACAACCTGCTGTCTTGTGAGATTCGTCAGACTCACAGGGGTAGTTGCCTCTGCCTGGCTGGCTGCCCTGCTAGCCCAGCTTATGGGACAGCAGACACCAAACACCGAGGTGCTAAAGAGAGGTAGAGCTCTACTCTGGCCCAAGACAAACCAAGTTGCCATCAACAGGAGGGTTTTCTGTTCTTTGGTACCCTAATTATGAGAAAATGGGGACAGGCAGGCCTTCTGTCCCCTCCTTGCTTATCACTTGCCATGACCTTGTGCTCCAAATCTGGCAGATTGTTGCATGAAATATGTCACCTGTGTGTCTAGGACTATGTTTTTATTAATGTGTTGTTGCAGAAAGGAACAAGATATAAATAAATGGAAGTAAACATGATGGAGAATCTTTTAGGAAGGGATTATTAGCTTTGTTTTGGGCTTTTGGTTTTCTTTTAATTTCTGAAGGACTTGTGGCTTTGTGACTGTTGAGTGTTTGGAAGTGGGAACAATGAAAAGAATCCTTGTACATAAATTACATGAGGGAGGTTCTCAAAGGTAACTGGAACCCTGGGCATATGTGCTTTGACAGTTTTCTACTGCAGAAACAGAAATAAGTCTAGTCAGGAAATTCAGATTTGTACTTCTCAGAACACATGCAGCACATGTGGATGAGATACGAAAGATAAGACCTATGCGATCCGTAGCCTGATGTCTGTATCCTGGTATGCAGGGTAGCATTACACCATAGTATGGTGGTTTTCAATTTGCCTTTTTCATATCTTTTAGAAGTAATCTCCAGTCATCTGTCCAATGGTATACAGAATTTAAAAGCTGAAAATCACTGCTAAGCAATCCATGCAATTAATCTGGGTTCATAATCCGTTCTGACTGGCTACTTTATAGCAGCGTGGTATCTCAGTACTTTTTGAAATACTGAAGCAGGATTTCAGGAGGCAGGCTGTGCAATGAATTTGTTTTATATTCAGAATATTAGACCTCTTTTTCAATCACCAGGCATTGCCAATCATTGGAAACTCTTGGATATAGTAAAACAAGTGTCCTAGAAGACAGTATATTCTTTGTTTGATGCTGTCTGATTTACAGATGTGGGTTTAAAATATGTTATAGCTTAAACAAATGTACTAGAGAAAGCATTTTAAACTTGGTGCTTTGCAACACGATTTTGACATAGTCTCAAATATTATTTTCTAATTTATTTGGTAATGATGTTCAGAAGACCTATACAAAATTTTAGAACAGCAGTTAAATGACTTCTGTGAAAACTGCTTTGTTATCTATTATAATATTTCAAATGTGCCGGATTACCTGTTGATTCTAGGTTTCCAGCACAAATAGGCATGGAACAGCATCTTTAGTCAGAAGAAAATTAAGGACAGCCACGCTTAGTTTGGCAGCTGAAAAATCACTTTGCTATGAGATTGTGCTTATAAAGTAACTACAGATTGGGAACAACTATTTTTGATATCAGCCATGTGCATGTGAAGCCTGCCAGTGCATGTTCAGCACTCAGCCACCATTCGTGACACTTTCAGGAGAATTTTGATTTACGACATTCAGTAATTGTCTACATATAAAAGCATTTATTACTGGCCAACTGTACCTCTTAGCTCTAACAGCTTGCTGTCATGAGTTTTTGGTATTAGATTGACACAAGCACTGCTGGAGGGAGGGAATGGGTGGTTTAAGGTCATTTTTGAGTTGTTTCCTTGAATTAAATTTCTGGGTTTTTTTCTTTCTATTTATCACTTCTTAGATACTTGTGTGATATTAGTTCAAATTGTTCCACTGTAGCAGCAGTTTAAGGCTTCCATGTTATTTGTGGCTTTTAAGAGCTGATTAGTGGAGAAGGTGAAGTGTTAATGCCTCTAGTTGCATGTTATTCCTTTGTCTGTATATTAAGAAGTAGCTGTGTAATTTCCAATTCCAATTTTGTCCACCTAAGCAAAGTCATGTGCCCAGAAACTTAATATGTGTTCAGACATTCTGGAAACCTTAGTTTTCATTTACCCTTCTTAAAAGTAAGATTCTCCTATTGTAATAATTCATGCAGGTCTGAAGTCAATCTCAAATACTTGCCCAGGAATATGAGAGTGGTCATCCTATTCTGTTGTCCAAAAAATGCATCTCTTTTATGTATTTAGTTTGATGTTGTTCTCCTAGTGATGGGGAACTGTGGTCTCTTACCACGACAGCTCATGGGCAAGCAAGATAAGCCATGTAGGCAGGTTGTCACATATGTGATGAGAATGAGCTGACAGAATTTGAACAGGAATGCCAAGGAGCACGTTCCTGTGCCAACCATAGAAAGGAAATTCACAAAACTTGAGTTTGCATAGGATACACATGCTTTAGTGAAAGGTAATAATCTAATGCTTCTATCTCTCTTCTTTTCAGTGGAGAAAACACCCAGGCTGTAGATCACCTCTCATATGTTCCTGCAAATAGGAGAACCTATGGTCTTTTTGTTTTTTTTAGAACAGGATGTTTGGGAGAACTGAGGAACACAGGTTGATACGGAACTGACAGAGGTCCGGCAGCATGAAATACCTTGTCATGGTGCTTATGTTGGGAGCAAAACTGAATTTTACTGTGAAAATAAAGCTGAAATTCAGCCACTGTTGGTTTTTTTTTCCACCTTGGAGGCATTTAATGATCTCTTGCTACTGTTACATTGAGAGTATAATTACTGTATGTAAAGTAATTACAGCTCAACCACATATAACTTTGGGGTGAAGCTCAAATCCCTTTTGCAGGCTTTAATCATGCTTCAGCCATATCTCCTCTTCTGTGAATCCTTTTATTTTGGGTACAGAAGTAGAAAATATTTCTCTGTGGCACAATTTATTTGTACCTGTAGTTTCAGCTTGCCTAATGTTGTAGGAGGAACTGGTTGTCGAGAGAAGGGGATGGTTAGAACCAGTGAAACAAGGTCACTTCTCTCTAACAAGCCAGCACTAATGTTAAATTCAGTTTTAATCCTCAATGACTTTTCCGTGCAGCTGCTCTGCACCAGGGACCAGTCTCCCTGGAAGGCTATGCCAGGGGTCAGAGCAAGAAAGGAGGGTTCACTCATTGATGAAACATTATTTGCCTCTTGTGCTTAGTTCAGTTTACAGTGTTTCTTCTCAAGTGTTTTTTTAAGCCAGCTGTTAGTGTAGAACAGCTTTGATTAGATGAAATACCCAGTGTTGTCTTAAGGCTTTTCAGGAGTATAACTAGGTGATCTCTCTCACCTCTTTAAATATAGCTTATTGTGTGTATTAAGACTGAACACGTGAAACTGAAGTCTTTTAAACGTATATTACTATCCATATGCTGTTGTAAATTGTTCTCAGTGGCTGGTCCTTTCCAATGTTCTCATCCTTTTCTGAGAGTAAATTCTGTGAATCAGATTTTGCAGATGAGATCACACCAGACTGCTTGTATCACAGCACAGATCCCTGTGGGACTTCACTGTAAACACTGCTCACATGCTGCTATACAGTTTCCTATTTTTTAAGTTATTCTTCATCCTTACAGAAAGCCTTCGTTGCATGATAAAGATCAATGAGCTCAAAACTATACATTTGTTAATGCAGCAATGTAGATGTTAATGTAAACATTCGTGAAATTCTGCAGTCTTTTTTAAACAACTAAGTTCTTAGCTGCCAGCAGTGTAGTTGCTCTTGGAGATGCAAGCATAAAATACTTGTTTAGCTGGATCTTATGAGTCCCAGTCTAATTGTTCAAAAGCGATATTCACACTCAGTGAAGCAATATTCCACTCAGCATAGAAGTCAGGATTAATGTGACTTCAGTTAAGACATTTTGTGTTTCCTTTATGTTGCAGTTTTGAGTTCTTAAGATTAGTATCACTGTGTGAAAATCGAGTTTGTCCTCATTATTTTCTTTTTTTCCCCCCCTAAATGCAGAAAAGCTTCACTGGCCTAAGACAGAGCTTTCTAGGAAATCAGTCCTGAGTCTGGAAGTATATAAGCTGAACATTAATAATGAAAACAGCCTCCAGCATCCACCTTCCGGCATCCTTAAGGACATTTTCACAACGGGAACCAGCAGCTACAACGTCCTTCTGCAGAGCAAGGAGGTGAAAAAGCACCACGCTCAGAAGCAGCCGCCCTCCCACCACAAGAAACACAGGAAAACCAGCAAGTGCAGCTGCAGCTGGCGGGGCGGCGAGCCCCGCAGGGTGCCGGTGCCGCTGCCCGTGCCGGGCGGGTGGTGCTGCGGGCCCGGGCAGCCGGCCCTGCTGGGCCCCATGCCCGCCGGCCTCCGCCTGGCCGGCAGCGCCTCGGCCAGCGCCGCGCCTCCGCCGCCGCGGCCCCGGAGCAGAACCAAAAAGCATGCCGGTCTCACCAAGCCAAAGCAGTCCCAGTCCTCAAAAAGCCTCAAAAAGGAAGGCGATGCCGCTGGCCAAAAGCTCTGTTTGCTGACCGCAATCAAGCCGTCCAATGTGGAGAAAGAGAAGGTTAAATTTTTCAACTCGGATTTCACATACAATCCTCAGTTTGAGTATGAAAACCCTGCTCTGCCAAATGTGTTAGCTAAACACAGCCATGCATCTGACAGATTTCTTAAGCAGGTATAGTTACTTTTATTCCCCTCCATTTCCAGTGATTACTTCTTCCTACGCCTACGTGGTATTCGGCTTTGTTTGTAGTACGTAATTTCTCCTTGTTCTCCCCTGCTGTTCGAAAAATGCATCAAAGATGAGAATGCACTAGTAGAACTGAAATATAATCTTATTTATTTTAAAAAATTAAAACCTTTCTAAAATTTACAGGATTTTAAAGTGTAAAGGCCCAGTTCCTTCTAAATGGGTTTACATGAAACATAATTTAAAGCAAGAAAGTTTTGTAGGCAATGAAGCAGGGTCCAGTATAGGAAAAATACAGTCCCTAAACAGGCAGAGGAATAAGGCAGCATAGAAATCCTGCCAATCCTCTTGGTGACACAGGGATTGGGAGGGGATAGCAATTAATTGAGGTCATCGTTATTGGATAAGCATATGTTGTTGTTCCTTGTTTTAATCAACTTTGAAAGGGTATTTGAATATACATTAGACTCAATTAAGCAGCAGCAGCCAAATAGCATTCCAGAGAGAGGTAAATTTTAAGAAGACAATTTTGGTTTTTCATAACATGCAGCCACACTGGTGAAATAGCTACAGACATTCCCGTTCCGTGTAACTGCCTTGGCTTTGTGCCTGAGTTACAAAAAAACCTAAACAGCAAAAGCCTTTCAACTTCGACCTAAATGGCAAAACCCAGTGCTTATCTGTACAGTAGCAGAAGCAGTATTCTTCCCACTTTTGCTATTTTTAAATGGTTTAAAAGATTTTTTATTTTAAAATGGTTTAGACCTTATTTTTAAGTCTGACAACCTTTTCTAAACAGAGACTCATGTTTTCAGGTGATACGTAACTTGGGAAGACATCCTGCCATTCCATGAGTTTCACTTCTTTGTGATATGAATATTTCACTTAAAACGAAAATTCCTGGTGGAAAAGATACATGAATTAAAAGGACTAGAGATTGTAAGAACTCATCTCTCACTTGTGAACAGACTGATTTTTTTTCTTTTTCTGAATCCAGGAATGTACAAAACTGTTATTACCCATGACATCATTGTATTGATAGTCTGCATTTTCACATTGAAAATATCCGTATATTTTAACAACTCAGTTTCTGGGTTTTCATTAAGAATTTATTTTCTTTATGAGAAAAGGGAACAGCTGTTCTATTATTAAACTCTTCTTCCATATTTCCAAACAACAAACTAAGTTGTAATGACACCAAATAAAACTGCTCCTTGACTGGAGCTTTTTAATAGGTTTTCCTTTGATATTTTTTAGCAATATTAGAGACATAGATGACAGCGAATCAACAACTACTGATTTGACAAACCAAATTTAATACAAATTATCCCTTTTAGTGTGGGCTAGCAGAGCCTTAAAAGTCATTTTATGCCTGATGATTTTCTGGAGCAAGCCTGTCTTTGGTTTACCCTTCTTTAAAAAAAAACCTAAGCCTAAATACTGACTATTTTAATAACAAATAATTCTTCAGTATTATTCTGATTTGTAACTCTACCTTCTCCCCTGTCCATAAAAAGTATGGGAAAATAAAGGCTCTGTAACAACATTATAAAAGGCAGTAAAGGATTTAATATTCAAGAAAGTACATTTCTGACAATTCACAAGAAGATGTGAATTGTTTCACAGGACTCAGTTTGAGTCAGTAGAAAAGCATGTATTCAAAGTTCAGCTCCTAAAAATACCAAACAGAAATACCTTGCACTTAAAAATGCCCAAACCTGCAGCTTTAACACAGCTCCAAGCCCAGCAGGTGTCACTCTCTGTCTTTTATCTACAACCAGCTTCAGAAATTTTCATCTCCATGCAAATTTGAATTTAATTTCATGCAAATTTACTATCCAGAAAAAGCAGCATTAATCAAAATTTTAATCAGCAACTATTGTAAGAGCACTTGCTTTTCCTCATTGCTGTTTTTTTTCCACGCAGATTTTACTTGTCAGAAGAAACACGTAAGTATCTCACAGGAAGTTAAGATCAGCAAGGATGACTTCAGTTAAAAAAAAGTACTCATAGTATCAAAAGCTTGGTCTGCAGTAAAAACAAAACTGTGTGCAGTCATCCTTTTTGCTACAAGAAGGTTCAATTCAGTTTTGTTGGGTTTTTTTGGAACCATATTTGGCTTCTGTTTATTGCTCCACTTATTTTAGAAAGCCTTGGTAACTGTGAACAGAGTTATTCCTATTTTTTTCTACAAAAGTGCTCATGGCAATTACACTTGCTTGCTCTTTCATGAGTAAAAAGCTCATACTCTCAGCTCCTACTGACTGAACCTACCATTTTTATAGGGGTCTTTTAGGATACTTAAGTGAAATGAGCTCAAAACCTGACATTTCAGAATTTTAGAGAATTTTTCAGTCATGTCAAAAATCTTTTTACCCACAGCTGTGCATAGCCTGCTAGGACATTAAAACACATTGTGTTTTCTTATTGCCCTTTCTGCATTTTTGTATATCTATGACATTGGTTAATATAGCATTACTGAAATGTGTCTGGAAGATAAATCACACTCTGCCCGATTTATTTATTCTTTTTAAAGGCAAAGAGCACTGAAGATTTGCAAACCCTTAACCCAGCGATGCTGCAGTGGGGAACACACAGGCTTGTGAGCACCCACTTTACCCCATGCCTCTTCTTAAATCAAAGCCTTTAAACCTTGGGCACAGCCCAGCACTTTTATTGATTGACTTTTCACAGACACAGAGAAAACATTTTTTTGAGTTATTAACGCAGTTGAAAATGCTAATTTTAGTGTATTTCTTCTCATACTGTGTTCTGTTTCTCTCTTCCTACTTCATGATATTTTCTTCATAATAAGGTTTTTTTCATGAGTCACACAATATGGTGCCATTAGGGAAGAAAACAGGAGAATAGAAAATAGCATGCAGATTTGCACTCTTCACATTGATTATCATATCTGATATTCCAGAAGTTAATTCTCTTACCACTTTGTTTCAAGGTCACTGCAGCAGCTCTGTGCTCTACAAGTTTTCTGGCTCAAACAGCTTATCCCTCATTGTGAAGTTTCTTAGCACTCAAAATGTTTGTTATTTTTACTCAGATGCTAGAAGTGGCAGTATTTGCTTAGAAATAATTGTTCCCAGTGTTTGCCGAGCAGATGAATTTAAGAGTTGCAATGTGCCAAACCGAAATCAACAAGTTGCAATTTTGGGTAACCTGTTTCTTTGAATTGTACAAGGCAGCAAGAATTCTATTTCTATATACATTAAAAAACAAAACCAAACAAACCCCCAACCATTGTCAAATGAGTGATCCCCCCCCGAAAGAGTTATACATCCTCTTCCCTTGTACTCATAAGAGTATAGCAGTTTTGAGTTTATAAATAAACCAGTTATACCACATTGCAAGTGTTTGTGTGACACCTTTTAAGGCAATAATAAAAGTAGCCTACAATTAGCAAATTTATCAGATGTTGGGAAAAAATTAGTTTAGCTTGAAGGCTAAACAACATGGCACTCAACACTGAGTAATCCTTTGCTATGTCCAAGTGATGTCACAGCTTAGGCACGTGGAAGATTCAAGAACATGACACTGTCTGTAAAAAGCACTTAATTGGAAAACACCTCATTCTCCACTAGTAACAAATTCTCTTAACTAAGATTTATAGATAAGGTTTGCTAATACATAACACAAAGCATATCAGGCCATCCAAGTGGCGCAGATTCTCAGGGTCTGACAGTCTCTCTTCCCCTAGAGGAGACTAATAGATCACTTCTGGCAATACCATAGTAAGAAGATAGCTTTACTTTAGAACACAGTCTCATACAAAAAGCCAGTGAGTATTAACTTTAAATTCTTTACAAAGTAATTTAGAAGTTTTTAATTAAAAATATTTCTACCAGATCTAAATTACTTAAGTGTGACCTTTATACAACTAAGTACAAGCATGCAGAAGAAAAGCCCCTATAAACGCTGAATAGAACCTAAAATACTACAGTCTGAGGAAACTAGCCTCAAAAATCTACACTTACCTTCCCACCACCATTACTCTTGAACAGCCACCGTTTTACGGCTGTTAATTAGGCTAACAAGCTCAGCCTGGTGCTAAGTGTTAGCTAATGATGCACCTTGGAAGCTTTTTCCCCCCCAACAGATAAGTTATTTAGGAAGAAGGGTAATGGTGTGTGTCTACTTTGTCTGTCTTACAAATCCCAGCAGAGACTGCAACCTCGTTGCAGCAGAGCTGCTTCTGAATGCAGGATGAGCTGACTCAGATGGGGGGCTGACTCCTAGAGCACTGAGCCCCTTCTCCGACTTGCTTACCTCACTTCTCATAAGAAGTCTTATCAGTACATATTTCTACAATAACCCTCAACCACTGAGCTGTGTTGCTGGACATGGGTGACTTGGGATTCAGAGACCTACTTGGCTGTAAATAATTTGTTTTAAAAAGCCAACACCACCATAACCTAAACTAGTCAATTAAACAGCCTTGCCTTGCTCTTGTTAGTGCTTCTGTGTCATTGCTTTCTTGAGCATCAGTAGAGTTTGCTGTGCAAGGGGCCTTGTCTTGGGATTGCTACTTCTTTTGGCACTCTTTGGTAGTGATCAGAGGGATAAGCAGACATTTTAGCTAATGTTGAAAATAAACAGGAATTATTACTCCTAACCAGTAACCTGGTAGTTCTTCTTTTCTTCCACTTTTTTTTAACTTGTTGCTGAAGAGTTTACAGTTTGGCCTTAGGAATTGCAGCAGACCAGTTCTGCTGGCCCAGAAGCTGGAAAATAAGCTCACAGTTGAATGCTGCAGTAGGCAGCAGCTGGCATGCTGGTCTGGATTTTCCCTTTTCCCAGCGAGTTCTTGCAACACCTGACTGAGTCATCTCACCTTGGAGGCAGGTGCAGAATCCCAAATTAAGGGCTTGGTGTTGTAGTCAGTGCCTGGAAACCAAACATTTCCCAAACCTTTTCCCCTCAGGAACCACCCCCAACTGGAGTGGTTGTGGCAAGAAGTGTCCAAACCGGGAGCATCACTGGGGATGGGGCTCATCTCAGTGTCACAGTCATCTGCCACTCCCCAGAGATTTGTGTGCAATGTGTCTGTGTGTGATGGCTTTCCCTATTGTTTTGGTGCTTCCAGCCACACCTGCCCAGTTGGAAAGAATTTTCAGGACTTTTTTTCTGTTTCACTTGAAATAGAGTCAAGAGAGAAGGTGACAGGGGTGAGCACCCTTCTTAGTAATTTCTGAATATCTGTTCAGCAACGAGGAGGCTTAAGCTTAATGACTTTCTCAGCATGCAGGAGTTCAAACTTGAAACACCTATCTGGATGTGGATGGAATGCCAGGATCTGGGTCATCTAGCGTGGCACATAAAGAAGTTTCCCCTTGAAGCTGTGAACTCTGTCAGGTTGAGGTAGGAGAGGGTGGAGTGCGTCTGTGTTTCTTCAGCAGGACCTCTGTCTGAAAACCTGCTATTTGTATTGTGCTGTTGATTCAGCTGTCTCACAGCATTTAGAAAAGTCTTCAACAGCCCAGGAAAGTGCCTGCAGGCAGGTAGGAAGAGCTAGAACTTGGGTCTCCTGACTCCCAAAATCATGCTGCCTCCTGTAGCATGGAGGTCTCAGCTCCACGGAGTTTGCTGTTACAGACAGCCAAGCAGGAGATTTGATATGTTCAGTGCTCATTTTCTCACTGTTTGTTGTGATGAGGTGGTTTTAGAAAATACCTGCACTCCAGCTAAGGTTGGAGAGTCCTCTGGGATTTCATTTCAAATGAACTTAGGCATCCTAGAATTTAAGTGGGTACTTAGTGTTTCATATTATAGATTTAATTGAAATTTAATATCAACAAGTTGTGAAGACAAATTTCATGCTAGAAGATTGATTGAGAATGGCTTCTTCCAGAGTGAACAAATAAAGATTATTAATTGTTCACAGAAACCTGATATACCAAACAACTAGTAGGTGACATAAGTATCTTAAGGATCTGGCACCGGGTAAAGGAGAATGAAGAACTGTTATCGTAAGGTGTTCAGGCTGCTGGCTGAGAATAAACTTCTTGGGAAAAGGGTGGAAATATTTAGGCTACTTCTTTAACCAGGGATTTTTATATAAGAGAGGCAAATGCCTCAGCATGTGCAGACACTGAAAAAAATTATAAAACAGACAATGTTTTTGGAAGATAAAATTCACAGGTAATTTAAAAAAAGAAAAAAATTGTTTGGAAAAATATACAAGACAAATAGTGAACATTAGGTGCAATATTTCTTTGGCATTCAGGTAAGTGACATTTCCCTCATCAAAGAGCTATTAGACTTTAAGAATATGTCTAGCTGTCGTTTATGGGTTTCAGTAGCAATTACTCATGGTTGCTTAGTTTCAACTTGAAAAACATAAGAGATGGATTGTTGGTAGCTGTGAGAGATAAAAAAATTAATCCAATTTTTGTGGCAAATCAGTTAATCTGCCAATGTCAGAATTACATAGCTGGAGACAAACATGTTCATGAAGGGAAATAAATGTATAATGTAAAAAGAGATTCAGTCTGCTAGATTTTCACCTTTATTGTTAGTGGTATTTTCCTAGCAAGAGCATTAATTTTTTAAGGTAGTGCCAGGAGCTTCTGTTATCAAGTCTACGACAAAAACCTATTCCCTGTAGCTGGACTGTTGCTGGGAAAGAAGTTATTCCATACCACATTTTCTTTTAAGGGTGTGAAATAACATTCTGGAAAGCAGATAACTGGGGATGAGCATTTCACACCCCACCAGTAAAATCTTCAGTATGCATAGTTCTGATCATGGTTATGGGCATCATGCTAAGCTTTGCACCTACAAGGGACTTCTAGCATCAAAACATACGAGAATTTTTGATACCACTCTACTTATCTCATGAAATAGGCCTTCATTTTGGGGGGTTGTAAAGAAGTACTGTGGTTTAAATGAAAAGTTGAAATGAAAGTTCTGTAAATAAAAGTCCTGCTCTCTCTCCTCCTTTCTCACACCCATGGTACAAAGGATTTCATTGTAAGGAGACATATTTGGTAGAAGTATTATTGTTAAAATTATAGTTACACATCTGCTTAATCATGGTTCAGTGTTCCTAAATTAGAAAATGCCAAGAAATGAAGCGAGATGGCAGTAATAGTTCTTTGTCAAATTCTTTGGAAAAACATAAAAAGAAACATGCTGTCAAACTGCAAATGTCCTGGAGACCTCTTACGTCTGTTTTACAAGGCAGTTGTACAACATTGCCAAAATTAAAGAGAAAATGGGTATTATTTCACTAGACTGATAATCACCTAATCATCACTCTGATGTATGTGGGTCTGAGTTGATCAGAATCCTTTTCAGTACTTTGGCATTAATGTACATCTGAAGATGGTATAAATTCATTGCAGAACATGTCAGCATGTATTATTAAATGAGTACAGCCTGTTTGTGACTGCCAGTGAGTTAAGAAAAGAAGGATTTTAAACTAAGAAAAAAAGAGACATTGAGAGGGAGAGAAAGAATACAAGTGTCAGTCTGACATGGGGATCTTACTACACTGATATTTGCTATGCTTTTTCATTTTATAGTCCATTAATATTATGAAGCGGACATTGCAGAAATATGGAAGCTATGAAAAATTTGAACAAGCCACTGGAGGCAGCTTGCTGACCAAAAGTCGCATCTGGAATCATGTCAGGAAGTACATGGTGAAAGAAGGCTGTCTTGGTGAGGTAAGTCCTGCACTGGATCAGGAAAGAAACACTTATCTAGACCTTAGACATTACAAAGGGATGGACCCAAGAGACCATCTGGGAGGCCTTTCCTCCATAATTACAAGAATATTCCTTACATCAGACCTTTCTCATGGCTAAGCCCAGTCTAATGTTTGAACAATTGAAACGACACAAATTCATTGTGAAGGCTTCAGTCATCTCTCTGAGCCTGTTTCCTGATTCGTATATGCTTGTTCTTAAATTCTCTTCTTTTGGGAGTACCCAAGAACGACACCCTTCCTTCCCTCCTTTTTTCAGCTAGTTGGAGACCAGCACATTTCCATTTATTCATCAGTTCTGCCATCTGTTCTCCTGTATCAAATTATTTACACCAAAGGAAAGAGTTAAGAAAAGGCCAAGAAAAATAAGCAGCAGCCCAAGAGAGTGATTTATAAGAAGCAACACAAATGAAAAGTGACATAAGTGAATAAAAATGTCTGAAAAAGCTTGTTGAGTTGGTTTGAGTGCTGGTTTTTTCCTGGCATTAACCATCTAATTTTTTAGAGCCCTATGAAAAATACTTATTTTCTATATTCAGAATTTTAGAAGACCAGTTTGATGAAGTTACATGAAATTGCTTGGAAAAGTCAGATGAAATTGAATGTATAAAAAAGAGATTAATCCAAATGAAACCACCAGATGACAGAGTCAAAGACTTGGATGAGATCACAGGCAGTGAGCAAGAGGAGTCTGGAATCATGAGACAAAAATTAATTTCACAGAAACTAGGTTTAATTGGTAACATAATATTATTAGGAGAAACTGCTAAACTCCTCACACATTTTTGTGAGACTATCATTTGACACTGATAACCAGACTTTACCTGTGTCTCTAAGAGTGGGATTAATAAACTACAGTTTAGAGCAGGCAGAAAAAATTTGTATGTTTTGTCTTTTCCTGTGCTTTTATCTCCCTCTTCATTTTTGGCTTGATTGGCAGCTGGATCCTACATCCTCATCCAACTATCCATGTCCTTCTTAATGAAATCCTTCAGTTTTTCTGTGAAAATAGGGTTAGTACATCATGTTTAGGATGGTCTGAAATATGAAAATACTCTCTCCAGCTGAAGAGGTATTAATAAAGATGTGGTACCTTTCAATCCAAATGCTTTACCTATTTTTCCTGCCTCTTAAATGCAAGCTTTATGGAACTATTTGCTGTTGAACTTAAAGCTGAATGGTGAGTTTTGAGTACAGGGAAGTGTTATATTAATGCCTTTGATCCCTGGGTCCTTTTTTGGATACTAAAAAAAGTAATCTTTCTTTAAAGTAGTTTCCCTTGTACTCTTCTGAGCAGTATTTTTTCTTTAGGCTTTACATGAAGAAGGAAAGGTGCTTAATCTTCAACAAAGAGTTTCAATTTTCCCTCTCAGTTACTTGTTTAAAAAGGCTTTTTGAAGTCATATAATAAAACATGACAATATGCATTAGTTTTCTTCTCTGACGGTTTTTGTTTTGATTACCAGTTTTCCAGGAGAGAGCAGGAAAGCAAGAACTATTTTGCTGTACAGAATAAAACAATACCAGTATTTCAATATTTCAAGTCTGCATCATATAACAGGAGAAAAAGTACACAGTACTTCCTCCTCTCATTCAAGTGGCTTTAGAATTGCAACTGAAATGCTTTCAGACAGCTAATTATGTAGATACGTAGACAGTTAATGTGTTCTTATCTAGTATTTTTCAGTTCTCAGTAACACTAAGATAATTCAACACATCTCAAAACTGGAATTTTCTCTCATTTTATTGTGCATGCAATTGCTCCCTGCCCTCTGAGTCTAGTCAGTGTTACCTTACTAAATTTTTCAGTCTCATGTTGGTCTATTTTCACCCTCACTCACCCCATAAAGTCTGAGGTTCTGTCAGTAGCACAGATGAGTAGGATAAACCCATTCAGAAGACTCTCAGGTGACTGCTGATCACAAGACAGAGTTGTGGAGGGCAAGGGACCAAAGAGAAATTAAATTCTGGAAGGGCCAGAGGAAAAAGCAGGAACAGGAGGGGGAAGAGAGCTCTTTCAGTTCTACCTGAACTCTCTCCTCTTCAGATTGTGGTCCATCTCACGGAGGACCTGCTGTCCCGAGCCTCCATGACCGTGGTGAACGGCCGCCCCACTCTCACCATCAATGTCTCCACCGCGCGAGAGCACTGGCTGGAGGGGATGCTGAGACACGAAATTGGTATGAGCATGACATCCCTTCTGCAGGCACAGGGGAGTACTTGCATGCATTCTTACTTACAGCACACTGATGGGCCAGGCACTGGACAGATACAGAAAGAGGGAACATCCCTATCCAGAGAACCTGTGCTGGAGATTCCTAGGTTTCATGGACATTAGCATTTTAGGTCAGATCCAGAGCAAGCTTTTGAAGTAAGCCTACGAGCTAGTCCCACTTACAGCACTGAAGTTCCCATGCCAAAGGAATCTTGGAGCAGGCAAAGAGTAATCCTTTCAGATGATGCTAGCCCAAAGGCTCTGCTCCAGGGCATACCTTCTGTGCTGTCACTGCTCAGGGACATTTTGCTCATGAGAGCAATTATTTTTAACTACTCTGGACTTAAAAAAAAAAAAGGGGGGGAAACAAAAACAGTGTGACCATTCAACCTTGGCTCCAGCCATGTCACTTTACAAACCTGCTCCTCTCATGCTGCACTCCTTGCAAATGTAGGCATGCTTTAGGTATGAAGAATTTACCCAGTGATCCCTAAACTGGTGTATAATTGCTGTGGTTTTGCATTACACAAGGTTGGCCTAGCCCCGTGGAAAATTTCTATCAATTTTTCAGTGCATCTGTTTCAACTAAGTACATAAAAAATGAATAAACTTGGCTAGTGCCCGAATTTCAACTGAAGAATAAGCCTTGCAATTGCCTAGAACGACTGTTACTTACATTTTAAGGGACATAGCCTCTTCCAAGGCTGCAGCTGTTTAATCACTTTTAGGAGGCAACATTTCTGCCCTTTTACTTTGATTTTCCTTCCTGCTGTGCCCTACAACACCTAGCCTATGCCAGAGACAATTCAGCTTCTAAGATTTTCAAAAATTCCTTTTCACATATTTAGAAAGTCAAGTCCTCCTGATTGGTGCATTCCTTAAGCATTTTCAGGAATTTGACTTGCAGTTAGCAGGTGAATATTTGCATGGTGTATATATCTCTGACAAAAGTCTCTGTTGTAGACAAGGCTAAAGTCATTGCTTTTCCCAGTGTCCAGTCCTACCAGCTCAGAATTTTGAAATGGGTATCTCCTTATATATTTTATAATGTTTTGTTAATCTTTGGATGCTACTGTTTTAAGTGCCACTAAGTCCTTTTTTATTTATTTTTTTTTTTCAGGAACTCATTACTTTCGGGGTTTTAACAACAACAGCCAGCCTTGGTGCAACCGTAATGGGCGTAGAAAACACGGGTTAAAACCAATCAACCCCACAGAGGAGGGGCTGGCGAGCATTCACAGCGTCCTGTTCCGCAAAGACCCTTTTCTTTGGAGGGCTGCCCTGCTCTACTACACAGTGTACCAGGCCAGCCAAATGTCCTTCAGTCAGCTTTTCCAGGACGTGGGGAAATTTGTCAAGGACCCCAATACTAGGTGGGATTACTGTGTACGGGCCAAAAGAGGGTGGACTGACACTTCAAAACCAGGTGAGTTCCCCATTTGTGTTCTCTTGTTTTGTACTTCAGAGAGGATTTCAGAACATGCACAGAGCTCCTTAATCATGTCACACAATAAAAGCTTTGCAAAAGGAAGAAATCAGACTCCACACTTTCAGAAATGGGGTCTCAGGAATTCTGCTGTGGAAAACAAGGCTGAAAATGCTCATGAGTGAGACTTTCAAGCTGAATCAGTAAAGGATGGTTGTTTTTTTTTTTGGTGGAAGTGAAATGTAAATACAAAACTTTGAAAAAATTCATATTCACAGTTTGACCTGCTTTCTACAGATGTAATCTTGTGTGTGGTTATTCACAGGCCCTATCTTCTATGTTTGATTTCTTTTTCTGGCTACTGGGTTTTTCCTTCTAGCTGGTTTTTGGAAAGGTTTTCAAAGTCAGGGGTATAAATATCTAGTTTTTTAAAATAAAATTGTTCTGCTCATAATGGCTTCTGAGAACATGCTTTGACCAAACACTGATAGAGTTCAATGTATCTCCATTCCTTTCAGGCTGTTTCAATAAGGACCAGGTGTACTTGGATGGCATCCTCCGAATCCTGAGATACAGGGAGTCCATTGATTTTCATCTTCTGACAGCCCTTGGAAAGGTGACTGAACTCATTTTTCCCAAGGGGACAGTTTCTTCATTTCAGCAAGCCTGCCTGTAATGAGCTATGAGTCATGGTGCTTTTACTTTGAGCTAGAATTCTCTGCTCTGTACAGCACCTTCAATTATACTGTGCAAGTTGCAAGTATTTTGAGGTCCTAAAAGTTTCTACCAGCTTGTCCCCTCATTCTTCACGTATCAGATTAAGATTTTTATGGTCAAATTTCTCAGACTTTCCTCCTTAATGGGGTACCACCTGACTTGCAGTACAACAGACTGCCTTGGCCAAACAAGACAGGTACTAGAGAAGGCAGTGATCCTAGCAGAAAACAAAACGAGCCCTTTGACATTAATGTACCCCCCTTCCACCACAAAGAGTATTTAATCTCAAAGTTCTCTCACTGATGGCAGGTATTTTTCAAAAATGAGAGGTTTTTTTCCCCAGGATAATAGTATTGTGAATATGAATGAATTTTAGGTCCATTCTAACTGTCATGGCTTGTTTGTTTTCAAACCATCCTAAGAAATGCAGAAATTTTGTCACACTTCCTGAACCAAATCCTTGGGTTGCTAAGCTTCCACAGTTCATTAAGCAGGGTTCATACTCACATAAACAGAGAGTCAAATTGACTTGAGCTTGAATTTAGAGCTGGTATACCAACATTTCTGCCCACTTAGCAATCAATGGGTGATAAAGGGAAGGGGCATATTATAATAGAGGGTTCTGGTCCACATTTGAGTTTTCCCTTTACTGTCAGAAACATCCTTACTGATAAGCAAGAGCTATTTAGGTAACTGAACCAAGTTAGGAAGCTTTGAAAATAAAACCACACTGTCAAATAAGTCTGCAACTTTCTCTCTGAAAGCAATTTCCTTTTGCTTTAAGCCTGCTTAACTCCACACAGCTTCTGCCTACTAAACCACTGAACATACAGTTCCTTTACTGCTTTATGCCTGTCTCTTCAAGGAGTCTGCAGGTTGTCAGGCCACTTGAAAAACACACTAAGTCATTCCTCATAAAGTTACAGATTCCACTATGATCCACATTGCATGGCGCCCACATTAAGGGTCTACAAGCAATTTATTTCTAGCAGTATGATAATTTATAAATGCTTGACTTTACAACTTTTAAAATCAAGGGATCTTAAAATGGATTCTGAATGGTTTAGCTTCAGATATCTACAGTCAAGCTGGAAATTTGTGCATCAGAGCAATGTCTGCTCTCAGCATCACAGATTAGTTGAGGTCTTCAGAGATCTCTCAACAACATCTAGTCCAACTTCCATGCTTAAGTGGTGTCAGCTAGAGCAGTTTGCCCTGGACCATGTCCAGTTGGGCTTTGAATATCTCTCCACTGATGGTGACTCCACAACCCCTCTGGGTGGCTTGTGCCAGTGTTTTTCCACCCTAATTGTACAAAAGTGTTTTTTGTTGTTTTTGCTCAGATGGAATTTTGTGCATTTTAACTGGTGCCCACTGCCTCTTGCCCTGCCGGTATGTGCTGGTGAGAAGAGCCCCATTCCTGTGTTTGTACACACTGATGATTCCCGTGAGCTGGCTTTTCTCCAGGCTAAACAGTTCCAGTTCTCTCAGCCTTTCCTCACAAGAGAGATGCTCCAGTGCCTTAATCATCTTAGTGACCCTTCACTGGGCCCACTCCAATATATCTGTATCTTCTCATGAAAGAGGGAAGTATAAAACTTTCACTGGGATCTAGCTTAGTTGTTTATCACCACTTTAAATGGTGGATTTGTTTTTTTAGGGTGGAATGGGAAGATCAGGTTGTTCTAAAGGCAGCATTAAGCTTGGCTGGCACATTTTCCAGGTCCTGCCTTCCTATTGTTTCTGACATTACTAACAGTATAGAAGAGTGTGGTGTGGATATATGCAAGCTATTCAACATACCTAGAAGTGACTACGGAAAACACTTGAAACTTGAGAAAAGGTGCTTCTTAAAAGGAGCAATTTTAAAACTTCACAGGAAAGAATCAAGTACAGGAAGCGCTGCAAAATATTTGTGTGGTAATTGCATGCAAATATTGCTGAAGGGAAACAGAATGCAGATATTGAGGGTACTTCAGTATAACATAACTACCAGAATTTGAAAAAGTAAAAGCAGCAAAATATCATCTACTGTTGTGTTTCCCAAGAAACACAAGCACATAACAAAGAGCATAAGTAAGCCTGTTTTAGCCTCAGTCTTTTTTATCTAGTGCAGTGACTGCAATGACCTGTGGTAAGGAAGACAGCCTGTTTCCACCATAGGATGGGATTACGTTTTTGATCTCCTCAGGATGTCAACTTTGGTAATTTTTTTAGCAATTTCAGGGACTGGAGAAATGTGTCCCATTCAAACCATATCTCAGATTATAGATATATGTTTCTTGTTTGCAGCAGTAACAGAAACCTCGGAACATAAGCATGTGGGGGGAAGGATCCTTTTTCTTTCTTTTGGCAGGAAAAGAGGAAGAATTTAATTGCATGTGGTGCTGTGTCTCCAAACTGAGAGATGTTATGGTTTTGTAGAGCTCCTCTGTATCCACTTCTAAGTAAGTTAATTAGGTGTAATGCCACATGATCTTCAAACAGCAGTATCTTAGTGACTTGAATAAGCCTGGGCATGGGTGTCTGTTCGTTTTCTTAATTGGGCGCATCTTGTCCTTACAACTAGAAAAGCACACTTGTGTACTCAGATGCAAATTGATTCTCTTTGTGTTTTTTTTTTTTCCTGAGATATACACTTGTCTCTGTGGATCAGGTTTAGCAATCTGGATTACACTGTCCTGTCTTTCCAGAAAGCCCTTCCATGCCCCTTTCACACTGGCGAATCCTTCATGCACACTTTAATCGCTACTGAGTAGAAACCATCACCTGCCAAGAGGGCAGGCTGCTTCCAGGGAAAGCAGACTGTGCAGGGATCAGCTCCTTAGAGGAAATATGGGGCAAAAAAGGTTGGAAGGAGCAGTTCCACTCAAGCCACCTGGCACAAACCTCCTGTGAAGAAATAGGATGTGCCAGTTAGTAAGCACAGTGAGGCTGGTGGGCTTGCCAGTGCATATGCTGCTGTCTGCAGGGTGCCCAGAACACACAGCTTGGAGACAAAGCAACAACCACACAAATTTCATCACACTGGACAGCTGCCCAAGGAGTCTGGCTCTGTGGCAGCTTGTGTCCAGCCAACACATTCATCCTTTCTGGACTATCATTCACAGCATCTTAAGCTACTGTGATTAGAAGTCCTAGCTTTTAGAATCATAAGACTTTCCATTTTCCTTAGAGAAAAAAGCTATCAGGTCCTGTAAGAGCTGCAGAATGAGAGTTCAGCACCAATACCCAGAAGGCTCTGATGCCATAAGGGAGTCTCCACTCTGCTATTGAATGGGGAAAACAAAAAGGCTAAAATTGGGATGCTTAGGTATTGTTCATGCTGTAGTTAGTTACTAGAGCTGCATTTTAATTCAGCTTTGCATAAGCACATTTACTAGTGAAAATGAAACAGCACAGTTCAGGTCAGCTGGCACCATGCATTTCCCAAACTGTTTCCTGTGCCATGCCCAACCTGCCCTCCATTTCTAGTTCCTTAGTCTTTTGCACAGTGGTTTTTTTCCATTCTCATGTAAATCTTTCTGCCTTGTTGAGAAGACATTCCAGGACTCACATGTGCTTCATCCTTTCCCTCTCTATTCCTGCAGCTGCTGTAGATGATTCTCATTCACATTCCTGCAAGTCTGTTTACTGATTGAATCAAAAGCAGAATGAGGAATTACAAAGACATTTGCTAAATTTATACTTCTTTTGCATCTTCCACTGAAGCACACAGTTGCTCATGTTTTCAAATGGTTCTCCAAGATTTTAAATTCACCTGCTCTAAAATATTTTCTCCTTTACAGGAGAGAATTTGTAGCAGCAGCAGAGAAGCAATGGGACTGTACTGCTAAATTGACCCATGTCCTTCCTTACAGATCTCATATGAGGATGTGGATCGCCTGAAAGGATTGGCTGTGATTGAGAACATGAGGGTGCCACACTTTTTGCAAGACCACGCCCGGTACATGGAACACTTGAAAAAGATCATGGAAGTCAATGAGCTGACTGACGAGGAGCTCCAGGATCTCATAAATTAACAGACCTCCATTCACTTACTGTGTGAGGATGTAGAACTAGACTTCCCAGAGCTTGCAAAAAGGGACTTAGGAGGGATGGGAGGAAGAGTGGCCAGAATATGTGGAATTCAGAAAAAGCCCCTTTATGTCCTTTTGCGTTGTGATTGTATACTGATTATTTTTTAAAGGGATTGTGCATTTTTGTAAAATTTGGCTTAGAAATTCCTCTGCAGTGATCTGTTAAATCATCTACACTGTTTTGTATGCTTGGTATAGTGCTCAGTGGTGTCTCTTGTAATATATTGCCTTTTCGTACCCAGGTTAAGAGGTGGGGGAAAGGAGACAGAGGAGAAATTCCCCTTTGGTTCACTTTTGTTTGCCTTATCTTTGGTCATAGCTGTCACGGTTCATAGCAATAGAACTGCTGTAGATTATGCTGCATTGCTGTCTGCATAACTTTCCCATTTAGTCATCACTGCAATGAAAACAAAAAGTTTAACAACAGTGCACAGAAGCAGGTCTTTGTGCCACAGGATCGAAGTCTGTAACGTTATGAAAAGTTTCAGGTGGGTTTTTTTTTGTGAGACGTGTTTAAAAAAAGAGAAAAAAGGAAGGTAGTGCTGTTTTAATGACTGTAAGTGGGTAGTAAAGCTTTCCCCATCATTCCCTCAAAAAGTTACACCATTCTACATCTTTATGTGTACAGTACATGTTTCAGGAAGCTGAATTCTGGGAAGGGCCTCCCTCCTCTCAGGACAAGCATAGCATGTCTAGGAAATTCAGCATGGCAGTGTTTTGGAAGGAGGATCGAGCAAAACTGTGATTTCATGACCTATGGTTCTAAATAAATTCAGGAACACAGGGCCACAATCCAGCACAGCAGGCAACACTCACTTCTTTGTTGAGTCACCTGAGCCTACAAAGGATCAGGTCACACTTTTGAGCAGTACCCCCACACTACAGCAAGCTTGAGCTTGCAGAGCTCGTTTCAGAAAAAAGATGTGACTGGGGGAGAGAAGACAACTCCCAAGTGCCCTATTCCTGTGTTCCAACAGAAGTGCTGCACCACTCAGAAGCAACTTTACCTCTGTTTTAACTGCTGGTGCTATACCCAGGACCAAGGAGACAAAGCTCTTTTCAGCAAAGAGCTTTCTCTAGTCACATGATGAATAACTTAAAAGATGCAAGAGGACCTACTACATAAACTACATTTTCTGATGGTGGAGTATTATGGAATTGGTGAGGCAAAGTGTATAAGTATTCTGACAAAGGGTTTTGTTTTGGTAGACAGAATTTTACAAGGGCTCCTCTGAACTCCTGGGAAGCAGCTGTTGTCAGAGAGGCTGGGCAAAAACTAGTGGGAGCCTTGGACAGGGTTTCTGCCCTTTCTTACCCGGCTGCTTTTGCCCACTGGTAACCGGCCTGGCATGGGATAAGGTGAGCAGATGGAGCCAAGGTTTCCTCTACACCACATTTGCATGGACCTGAGCCACAGTATCCCTCTCCTCTTATCCTGTTCTTTAATGTAACAAATGCAATAACTCTCCCACCCTGTTTCACACCCAGAACATTACTATACACTACAGTAAAATGTTGAGAACACATTTTCTGATCCATGAGAAAATCTGTGAGGAAAAGATGACGGTTGGCTAAGAGGTCTGAAGGTTTATGAATAATCCCATAAAAGCAGCTGCCTTTCAGATACTATTGCAGGTTGTTTGCGGTGGTTGGCTGGCTGGCTGCTGCAAAAAAGAAAATGTGTTCAACAAGCATAAATTTACTAAATTTAGTTATTTTCAAGGCAGGGACTGAGAACTGCTTGCTGCAGCCTTAATTTTGTGTTGTCAGTAATGTTCAGGAGCTGAAAGCCTTTCAGCCTCTGTATGCTGTTTTCTCTCATCCTTCAGGTTTGATCACTGGTGACTTTGCCTGCCCAACTTTGGTTTAGAGCTGTGCAGAGCAGACACAGTGTTGCAGCAGCCTGACAGGAACCATTTGCAGTCAGTCACGCACACGTGCTCCAGGTTTTGGCTCCTTTGCCAGAAACAGCAAGAAAGCCACATGAGACTGAAGTCAAGCCAAGGATTACAGTCAAAAGCTGTCTTTGGAGTAAACTGGGCAGAGATCATTTGATCTGTGGATCACTTACACTGTGGAAAAATCTGGCTCACTTTGCTGATCCTGAGGTATGCGAAAGGGACAGTCCTTTAAGAAAGAAACAATTCTGAACTGATTGTATTCTGACACGCGAGATCCCTGCCTTTCTCCCATGACTTCTACATAAGCAAAGGGATTTTCCTCCTCCCACAGTAGTAGCATCTTATAATCTAATGGCACGTGCATAATGTGTCCTCAGAACCAGGAGGCTGTGCTAGTCACACTTCTGCCACAAAATGCCATGCCTGCAGGCCTGACTCTTTTACCACTCTGTAGCCCTAAACCCTACTCCAGGCCTTTTTGCTTTACTTGAAGACCTGCATCACCTTTTTTGCAAAGCAGCAGGTGCCATTAAACTTCCATTCTTCATTATTCTTGAAATAGATTTGCCAGGTGCAAAGTTTGGAGTCTGGAAGTGGTCAGTATCAATATGTAGCAATAGGCGAAGCTGTCAGCTTCTGGTTTTGGCATCAGACTTTGTCATTCCTCCTTTGTAAAAGTGTTTCAAATTTTGAAGTGTAGCTTTTGTAAATTTTCCTGAATTTTTGTTTTTCACTGTGAAGAGGCTGGTTACTGAGTTGTGATACTGAAGTTCTGTGATAGAGTGTGTGGACAGCAGTGGTGAGCAGCAGTGAACAGTGAGTCACTGCAGTTTCATGGTGTCAGTGCTGTGTTGGCAGCCTTTCCTGGCTGCCTGGCTTGGTTGCTTTGCTGTGTATCTGTGTCTTGCTATGTTATTCCTATACAGAAACCTGGTCGGCATTGGAAAAGTCTCCCCATTTCACCAGATCAATTTTGAAAGGCATTTTATACAACTTTTACAAATAAAGACAAAATAATGACAGAGATGAGAGTATTGAAGTGTTACATCATGTCATGTGAGAGGTTTACTCTCTCCAGTGGCCTTGGCTCTACAGCAACTTGGACATCCTATGTTGTGTGTGGAAGAGGTGCATTTCTGACTCTGTTTTCAAAAACATCACTTAGGGTTGGAGTCACGAAGGGTCTGTTGAAGTCTTACACTGGGTATGGCTCTCCCTGCTCAGTCAGAAGGCCTGGCTGCTCATGAGGAAATTATCCTTCCATATTCTAGGATATGGTCTAAAGCAGTGTTGGAGCCTCTTTGCTGCAATGCAATTCTCAGCACCATCCATGTGGGAAATGGCAACCCCAAATGTTCCACTTTGACATTTTGATCCACCCCTCAAAGCTCCCCCTCCCCTGCTGCTTCATTCCAGCGCTCCCCATCCCCTCTCACATGTGATATGGTGCCTTACATGAAGATGGAAATACTTATCTCCAGGGACTGCCATCATCTCCTTATGGCTCAGCTCTCTCATGTGTAAGGATAACATTCCAGGCTTGTGGGTTCTTTTTAATGGAAATATTTTATAAGTCAATTGCTAATTTTCCTTTCAGGACGGCTCAGTATTATCTATCACACCATGTGCCCTTTCCCTTGCTAGAAAGTTTGGAAAACATGGCCTGAAATCCATTCCCTTCACAGGCTCCCAAACCACCACTGTTCTCCCTTGCCCCTTGCATCCCAAATACCCCTTCTACAGCATTGGCAGGGTGCTGAAACACAACACTCACCCATCACTGGGCAGGTGCATTTCAGTACTGGATAAATCTCACATTTGTTACAGGTGATCTGCAGGACCAGTGCAGCTCTGAAAGTTTTTTCACAGCACTCAAGTGCATGGCCTATGAGGCTGGATGACCTGCCAGCAGTTTGAGAAGCAGCTTAAGTACCAAGGTTCTCTGAAAGGAAAGATGGAAATCATTTATTCTGGAAACCAGGATGGAAATCTGGCAATCCATGAGTCAGAGTGGAAGTTGAGAGAGACCTTGTCTAAGCCAAGAGAGGCAAAAGGAAACAGCTGGAACAATTCTTTTGTTTGGGGTTTTTCTGTTGTTTATTTATTTCCTTGGTCTGTTCAATTTGTTTTTTTAAAGGAATAGTCATTTAAAAGTATCTTAATACTTTTCATAAGATATTAACACAAAATTAAGTTAGCATTTTTTCAGTATGCAGTTTAAAATGAGTTTGTCTTTAAGATACAGAAGGGAGACTATTTTGGCTTTGATGAACATTTGTGGACTTCACAAGCTATATTAGATTAAATCCAGAAAATCTGGATACTGAATTTTAAACGCACTCACTTGCATTGATTCCACTGTGGAACGATGTCATCAGGATTACCTTTCAATGCATAGCCTTACCCTTCCCATTATAGTTGTCCAAATTAATTTTTTATGCTGCTGCTGAAATATTTTGTATCTTCTTCAATCACAGAGTGCCTCTGAGACACTTTAAACATCTTTTTATAAGGTGTCTATGGACAAGCAGGGTGAAGTACAGCATTATTTCAGCTCTTTAGAAGAAGGAAATGAAGAAACTGAGGCTGAAATTGGAACTGCATTGGCCACAGCATGAAGAAGGAAATAGCAGGGGTAGAGAGCCCACAGATAAGGCTCTCATGAGTGAGCAGGGTTGGGTTGCACAGACATGGTTTTGAAAAGAAAAAATTCCTAAAAAAATTCCTAAAAAAGTTGGTGGCAGGAGAAATGCAGATGGTGGCACAGGAGGGACTGACGTGAAGCCACGGTACTCCTGCCATCCCCCAAGGTCAGAGTGGGATGGACACCTCCCTGCAGGGACCTTGTCCACTGGATCTGTGCAATTCCACTGCACACCTACTCCAGTACAGCAGAGCTGGGCCCATGTTCAGGCCCTGTCCCAGCAGTGCCCTGAAAATGACACTTGTAGGGTCTCACATTTACACTTTAGGGTCCAATTTCCATCCTGTGGCACATTCCAAGCCAGAGACCTGGCAGGCTGTTTTCTCCAGCTTGCTGGCTTATTTCTCTCTTTGACTTTCGTCCTGGTCTCTAGCACTCATCCGTCAGACTGCTTTTTTTTTAATCCTAGTTCATCACATTCCTCTTTATCTAAGGAATATATTCACTACCATATCATGCCTCTCTGAGCCTAAAAAGGAAATTCACTCCCACCCCCAAAAAATCCACAGGTGATCTGTAAGTCAACCTCTTCTTCCTCTCCTGCTGGCAGTATTTTAAAGCTAAGCTCCCCTGTATTTGTGATTTTCCTATATAGTTTTCAGCTAAGAAGCTTTTCCAGGCATGAGCAAGATATGTCACCAGATACACAGGACCATGTGGGGACGCCTCCAGTGGCAATTCACTCCTCCATCTGTTATCTCATCTCTGTCCTTCCCTATTTCCCAGTCTCTCTAACCCACACTCCTCCAGGTCCCAGCAGCCTTGGCCAGTAAAAGGAACAGCAGCTGTACAGTTGAAGGAATTAATGTTCCCCCAAAGGAGGGTGTGCAAGGGTGCCAAGGTGCCCAGCCAGGCAGTGACCTTTGAGTGGAGCCTGCCGAGAACTTCGGGCAATAAGAATGGGGGGAGGTAAAGTGACCACTCAGCTGCAAGGCAGCCTCTCTTGTCTATAGATAATGGAGTAAGGAGGTCTCAAGGAAGACTTTCCATACAGGTCACTCCCTAAAATCTGGTGGGAAAGTGCTCTGAGACCCTGGTGCTCCTTGTGTTTTCACATAAAGTTTGAGCAATGTTGCAGTTCAGGTCTGTGCACATTCCAGTCTTTTCCCCTTTTGAATGAGGCCTTTCACACAGCTGATAAAATTGGACTTCCCTCAGGCTGGGAATATCTCATTGTGCAGGGTTGTGAGATGGCCATAAGGAAGGGTCATCCAGCAATGTATTTCCTAAGTGTACAACTAACCTGTAGGTACTTTAGAGTACATCCTCTTAGCTACTTCCATTTTACAAAGGAGTTTTTTTACCTACAGGTATGGAGGTAAAATTACTTAAGGCTTAAAAACCTAAAAACCAGGTAAGCAGACAAGGGCTCTCTCTGCAATTGTGGTCTTGTGCTGCTCTGTGGAATGTGGGATGCAACCCAGAACTGCTGAATGGTGACAATGAGAGCTGCACAGTCTGCTGGCATGGCCCTCCAGTCACTCTTGAGAGCAGCCAGCTCACAGAAACCTGCTGCTGCATCTCTTCTGGGGATGAAAAAAGCTGCTGCAGGCTGTTTCTCACAAAAGCCCTGATTCACAGTCAGTGTGACTCCTTGCATGGGGAAGAATTTTGCATTTTGCTTAGGAAAAACAGACCACATGCCTCCTATAAAGATTTTCCCATCTAGAAACTCCATACAAAAGTGTTAAAGTCAGCGGCCAGGAAATGCCTGCATGCCTTTGCCTTGCTTCCTGCAGCTAAGGGAAAGCTCATAACCTAAATATGGGACATTTCCACCTAATTTCTGAATGCTTAAATTTATGACCTGACGTGCTCCCAGCTACACAGCAGCTGCTGACCCAGGAGCTCTGCTTCCCATCGCATCTGGCTCCTGCCCATGGCCAGTATGCTCCATCAAGACACCAGGTTTAAAACAAAAAATCAACTCAATGTCAGAGCAGCATTTAAATGTCTAGGAAAACATTGAAGTCCCCTAGACTGAGCCTCTTCTGTCATTCTCTAGGGACACTGAGCACTGAGTCCCCTTAGGATTTAAGGGTGCTGAGACCAAGGCTGATTAGCTTGCACAGTCAAGCCTCCACTCCTGCTTGTTGCATCAGGATTTATCAACCTACTGCTGCCACAACCTGGTTCTTGGAAGCTCATCTCCAGGACAGTTATCTCCTTGAGTTTGCTCCTCAGAGGTTTTTTAGCAACCCTCCAAACCCTTCTGTATCATACCTTCTTTTTTAGATGGCTTGCAACACTGCAGTGCAACAACACTGCAAAGCCAAGTGACCAAATGAACATTTGCCAAGTAAGTCCTTTTAGAAAGCCCACAGGACAAAGCAGAGGCTTTCCAATGAAACAAATGGGTCAAAGCAAATAGGAAAGGAGAATAATTTGGCTGAAAATAATTTAAAAGCTTTCATTGAGAGGTGCAAAGAGCTGGGTACTGCTTTAAGCTTTTTCCAGAAGATTCTAAAAGGTAGAAACTCAAATGTGCCCTTCCAGGAGCCGCCTCTCCTGCCAGAAGGAGAAGTGAGTTCCCTGCAGAAGCCACCACTGTGTGGTCTGACCAATCACTGCCACTGCAGGGACCATGGGCTGTGCATCAGCTGTCACCATGTCCTCTGGCCAGGGGAGGTCTGAGGCTGGCACATGTCAGGAGGAGACAGGAGGCAGCACTTTGTTGTAAGGAAGTGGCCAAGGCTCCATGTGCAGTGGGCAGGGAAGAGTTTCACCACCTTTCACTGTGTGAAGGTGAGATAAATGGCCTTACAAAAAAACAAACCCAGACCAAAACAGTCTCTAGCCTTGTTGGTGACATTACTAATGATGCAGGACCCTGCCTCACAAAATTTGGGCTCCTGAGGGGACCCCAAGATGTGTATCCACACATCTTCTGTAAGAATGGGTCACTGCTTCTGTATTCCCTCCTTAGTTGCTGGCTTCCGTGGCACTGCCAGGGCACTGAAGCCACAGCCAGCTGGGCCAGCAGAGCTTCCACTAGGAGCATCCTGAAATAAAATTGCAATTCATGTTTGCTCCCACAGGGGCAGGAGGAACACAGCCACCACTTCAGCTTCTGAACAACTATAGCACAACAGATGTTCTTGGGAACTCCAAAATCCATCAGTCTCACAACCACCTCATTCTCCTCCAGGGTTGTCAGAAAAAAAAGCGAACAAAGCAAGCTTTTTAAAACCAGTGAGACCACAGTGAGGCACTGCTGATTGCCAGCATGAAGTAACCAGGCACATACCTCATAGAGATGCTCCACGCAAGGCAGAATTCCACCTGTAGGTATCTAATTCCTTCATCTTATCCCATAACATCTTTTCATCATTTTCAGAGCTCTCCACTGAGCTGAGGAATCTCTGGGCTACACACCAGCCTCATTAACTTTCCATACAGCTCACACATAGGTTATGAAGGGAGCTCAGCTAATTTCCTATACCAGCAGCCCCTGTTAACTCATGAGCCAAAGCAAAGGCCTCTGCAGCACCTGTGAGCACTATCACCTGCTCAAGAGGCTGCCCGTGCTTCTGTAGGCTTTGGTGCCTCTACACTTATTTACACCTGCAGAAGATAAATGGAATCTGGCCTTTCCAAGTTTTATTTCTAGAGCTATAAAATCATTTTAGCCTCCAAACATATTTATAGCAGGTAAACACTATCTGGTACAAGAGAGTGAGGGTGTTCCTGGGAATTTTACTGCCTCTCACCTCATGTAATATTCATTTGACTAAGGCAAGTCTATTGCATCTTCAACTATATTTTGCACTTATCCAGTGAGAGTTTCCTGGGGAATCTGCTGCTGCTCAAATTAAAAGAAGGCAGCAAAATTGTGCCTAATTGAAAAGGACAAAGCTGCAGCAAGCATCAAGAATGAAAGCTGGAGCCAAAGTCTTTTGCTAGTTTCTTTAATAACCAGAGATGTGTGCCTGTACCTCCCATTTTCAGCAGAGAATGTTGAGCAACTAAAGGTACATTTTTGGTCTGATGCTCTGAGTTCTTAGTCATTCACTTAACCTCTTGAAACATCCTTGAAATCTGCCTCAGTCTGAAAGTCACCTCCAGGCTATGCCACCTTTTGCTGGGTTCAGTTTTGCATACAGACAGAAACTGTTCAACTGTGTGTGTTTGCATGGGAATTTATTTAGTTGTTGAGAAATTAGTTATTATTGAGTCGTTAGAAATGAGGTGATCTCTCAGAAAGTAAAAGTAATAAAAATACTGCAAGAATGTGATACTGTTTTGCTCTAAAACCCTCAGTTATGACATCTCCTTTGGTGTGGCACTGCTGTCAAGAATAGTGAGTCATGCCAGAAAATCTTTTCCTCTCAGCTGCAAAATGTATGGTCATCTGCAGCCTGGAGCAGCAGGTGCTGGGTTAGTGGGGAACTCAAGTGTGCCTTTCACACTCAGCCTATTTCTTTTGCAGTTGCTGAAGTCCTAATATGTTTCCCTTTTGGGTCACTGGTTATTAACTGCTGCATGAATAGTCTCATGTAGGTGGCAAATTCAATGTTCCATTCCTGGCGCTGCCATGGCAGGGCACTGACTGAAGTGCCCCCACGCAGGACATGCACAGAACCCAAACCTCCTTGGAAGCAGCCCCCATCCCTGCCATAGGCACAGTGACCACATGCTGTATTTGGATTCCCTGTTGTGGTGAGTGAACCAGGCTTATGCAGCAGGGAGGCTCAGGAAAGGGATGTGTAACTGCCTGGTCTGCCAGAGGCAGAAACTGAAACCCCCTAAAAAAGTCAATGAGCATAGGTCAGTGCATCGTGTGGGCCAGCCCCTGTAGGGATCACAGGAGTATGGGCTCATCTATAGATCTTCAGGATGCATGGCCTGTTTCTCCCCAGTGCAGAACACCAGCTCCTAGACAAAGACCCATGGCTACATCTCACTGATGCCAGCTGCAGGGCCAGAGGACGAAGGCTGTTCCTGTGAGATGCCCAACAGGGAGCAAGGCAAAGGGCACTGGAGAAGTGGACCTGGCTATGCAGAGGGATAAGTTGGTGCTTTCCCAGCTCCTGAAAACTATTGTGCAGGAAGAAAACCCAACACTGAACTTTGCACCAAACAAAAAGACAAAGTCAAGCTCCAGGAAGCTATCCTGGGGCAAAATGACCCTGCCAGGAGCATTAGAAAGGAGGAAAGAAAGGATGAGGGGTGTACATGGAGCTGCAGAGGAATGGTGTCTCTCCAAGCTGGGGCAGAGGGACCACTCAGGTCTCACTGGAGATCACATGGGGACCAGCTCCAGCAGCTTTTGCAAGTGTTGAATGGTATTTTAGACTTGCCAAGAATATCCACCATATCTCTCTTTTTGGGGCCTCTCTTATTACCTCAATTTACAAAGAGGCAAAGGAAAATAACCATCACTTCCCCTTCTCCCTCACAGCAAAACCGTGCACAGCTGCATTTTAGAAAAAGAGCTTTTCCAGTATTAAAAGTACACTTTATTTTCTGTACAATTCTCATCCAAATCTCCAGGCATGGAAATGTCCATTGTGTCCCCCAAAAAAGCTGCAGGTTGTTCTGCTGCCATGAGACTCTGTCCAGAACTGTCCAGGAGGGGCACAAAGCCAGGACCACCAAAATCAAGTGCTGATGCTTTCTAAGTGAAGGGAGGAGAGCAGGAAGGAGAGGGAGGGGAAGGCAGTCCTGCTCTGCTGTAGAGTTGTGAGAGACCAGAACCTTCCCTGGGTGGCAGAAGAAGCACCCTCAAGCTCACGTCATCGTTCGTGCTTAGTGTGGGAGTCGTTGCGTTCAACCGTCACCCCGTTCCCATTCCGTGTCACCTCCTTCCTGTTCCAGTCCTTTTCCAGGTAAAATTCAGCGAGCACAGGGCAGTGCTCTGAAGCCACCCCGCCCCAGGACCAGTTATCGGGGATCCATGGGTTTGTAAGCCCTTCTCGCACGACAGCCCAGTGGCCTGCATCAAAGAGAATCACAGGGAAAACGTTAAGTGATGCTGCCCAAACCGGGCATGCGAGGCTGACCTAATGACAGGTTACATGACTTCACTCAAGCAGCTCTACCTGTGAAAACCTTTTTCAAGCTCCGACTGATCCAGATGTTATCCAGTGACTTGGACCCTTGTGGGTTCTTTGTGCTGATGTTGGTGAAGGTGCTGGAAGGGACCAGGTGGTGAAACTTCTCCTTCCTCAGGATGTCATGGTCACTGCTGTCTGGGGCCTGGTTAAAATCTCCAAGGATTATTACATCTTTTTCTCCTAGAAAACAGGAGAAATAGAAAAGAATGGATATCCATCACTCAAATACAGAAGGATTAATGGAAACCATAAAAATACAAATACTGAATAAACAAAGTGATTGTACTCTGAACTCCTGAAGAAATTCTGCTTAAAGCTTTTTTCACTGACTGTTTACTCATGGCCATTCTCTCCATGACAATAACACCAGCCCATATACATTTGATGCTTGCTTTTAAATATCATCTCATTTATTACAGTCATAGAATCATAGAAAACGCTGAGTTGGGACTCATAAGGGCCATCGAGTCCAGCTCCTGGTCCTGCACAGGACACCCCAAGAGTCACATCATGTGCCTGACAGCATTGTCCAAACACTTCCTGAACTCAGGCAGGCTTTGTGCTGTGATCACTTCTCTGGGGAGCCTGTCCTCAGCCACTCTCTGGGTGAGGAACTTCTTCTTAATACCCAAGCTAAACCTCCTCTGAACTCAGCTTCAGGTCATTCCCTCAGGTCCTGTCACCGAGGACAAAAATGAAGAGATCAGTACCTGCCCCTCCTCTTCTCCTCTTGAGGATGTTGAAGATCATAATGAGATCTCCCCTCAGTCTCCTCTCCAGACTGAACAGACCAAGTGACCTCAGCCACTCCTCATGCAGCTTCCCCTCAAGGCCCTTCACCATCCTCTTGGCCCTCCTCTGGACACTCTCTAACAGATTTTTTTTTTATATTGTGTCACCCAAAACTGCCCCCAGCACTCGAGGTAAGGCTGCCCCAGAGCACAGAGGGACAATCCCCTCTCTTGCCCAGCTGGTGATGTTGTCCCTGATGCACCCCAGGACAGGGTTGGCCCTCCTGGATGCCAGGGCACTGCTGGCTCATGTTCAGCTTGTCATTGACCAGGACCCCCAAGTCTTTCCACAGCTCTGCTCTCCAGCCCCTTATTCCCCAGTTGGTGCATTCCACCAGGGTTGTCCTGTCCCAGGTGCAAAATCCAGAACTTGCCCTTGTTAAACTTCATATGGCTGGGGATTTTCCATCTCTCTAATTTGTTGAAGTCTCTCTGCAGGACCCTTGTCTGCCCTCAAGGGAGTTGACAGCTCCTCACAATTTAGTGTTGTTTTCAAACTTAGTATTCTTTCAAGTCCCACGTCCATTACTGAAGGTGTTGAAGACAACATGACCAAGGATGGAGCCCTGTGGAACCCCCCTAGTGACCGGATGTCACCCTGATGTCACCCCATTCACTGTAATTTTTTGTGCCTGACCTGGTTGCTCACCCATCATGTAACGTGGCTATCCAGCTGTGCACTGGATGTTTTGTCCAGAAGGATACTGGGAGAGACAGTATCAACAGCTTTACTGAAGCCCATGTATTTGGTGTATTTTCCTTGCTACTCCCTGTTAGTGACAAACTCAAAGACAAGCAGTTTTAGTCTCAGAGGTTTTTAGAAATCTGTGCCTTTGTAATCTTTTTGTTCGTTTGTTTTTCTGCAAGAAGCATCTACTGGCTTTAACTTATGTGGACATTTTTATAAATAGATTTTATTTAAGAGTCAAGGACACTTTTCTGAGGAACCCAGGAAGATGCAGCCTTATGCTGGTATATACCACAGTGCCAAAAGTGCAGCGCTCATTCTAACCTCTGCATTAAAAAAATCCCAAGGAATAGCACCAAGGAGCAGTCTGCAAGCCTGATGGCAGATGATGAGTGGAGAAACCACACAGACACTCCCTGACTACAGCAACTTTCTTTTGCCTGGCTTACTGAAGGGATACTGATCACCTTGGAACAGAAAATTACTTCAGTTACATTTTGTTTCCATCCCTAATGAGGGAGAATAGAAACTCCATACCCTCATTTCATATCCACAATGTGTGCTCTCCTAGCCCCACATGTGGATGCAGGCATCCCGCCTGTGCCCTGGGATAAGAGGACAAAGCACAAGCCTCCATACGTATCTCAAACCACTGCCAGAAATATCTGAGAAGACAACTGAAGAGTGGTGACAGCTGACCAGAGATGCTTCCAAGTCACTGCTTGCCACTGGAGAAGGATGCTGAAGGAGGCACAAATGCACAAAAAAAAATATCCCAAAGCTGACTTTAGAGGCGATATCTATCTATGAGGAGCCTATAAGCCTTTTCTTTCCTGGGATTGAAGTGTGAGAGGGGATGGGGAGGACAGACTTTCTCTACCATACTCAGTGCTCTGGATAGCCCTCATTTTTTGCTGTTGCTGTAGAAGTTGCTATCCAGGAGAGGGAGCACAAGCTCAATAAAAGCTATTCCACTCCTGTCTTGCGGTGCAGGAAAGATGAATTGGGAAAGGGCATGAAAGCAATCGAGACTGAGGGCATATGATTTACAAATACATGGTGCTTGCTAAGATGCAGAGGGCCAATGAATAGTTAGTGAAAGTATTTGTGGTTTTTCTACCCTTATAAGTAACAAATCATATTGTAAATAACATGAAGTTTAAATATTATTCTATAAAGCATTCATGATGGCAGTCTTCCCACCTTTGAAGGAAAAAACCCCACCTGAATCTGAACCTGAGTTATTTTAAGCTCCATTAGAACCCTAAAGAAAAATCAGTCCTTGTCTAATGGGATGACTTTGCCTACTCTGAGCTGGTGGTTGTGCATGCATCTCATGACAAAGATCTCTTGCTTGGCAGGACCAGGAAGCCTGAAATGTAACTTTGGTCCTTCAGTGCTAACACTTGTTCAATGGCCCAGGCAGCACCCAGCTCCTTCCATGCTTTCATCTCCACCCTATATGGGGAAAGGCCATTACAGAAACCTCTGGAGCACATCCTTGGTGTTTAAAAATGACAGGCCAGGATCTTAACAGCAGTACCTTGATTATGCACAAAATCTATTCTATCCTATACTATTCATGCTTCTTTTAGCAAATCTTCAAGACCACCTCCCTTAGATGAAAGATCTATGAAAAAACCCCACTGTACTTACAACTGAAAATTTTAACTGACTGAAAATTTTAACCTTTCCATTCTGGAGAGGTTAGAAATAGCAGAGGGTAAGAGACCCAGCACTTGGATGAATGCTTGAAAGGAGGTAAGAAGTCAGCCTGCAGCTGACTGCCCAGTGAGGGAATCACTACATTTTTCACCCATTTAAACTTCTAAATGTTGAATAACTAAGCATAAAATCATAACAAAGCATAAAGTTGACAGACAGAATAGGCTGGAGCATGTTAAAGAAGCTGAAACCCAATTTGCCATTGGGGAGAAAAAGGAGTGCTTTTGCTTCCCCTCTGACAGGAGCTTCTGGGGCTCCTCAGACTACAGTGGTAAGAGTGGAAAATACCTCAGGCAGCCCTGTGCTAAGCAAGGGAGAGCAAGCAACCAGTTTTCTGGACAACCACCAACTTAATTTCTCCTTGTTCTGGCTCACTCTCAGCCCTGTTCCTACCTCTGCCAGCTCCTGCAACAACATCATGCATGCCAGCACTGCAGTTTTGTGTCTTGTCTACCTCCCAGGACCCTGACAGACATGCAGCCATGTGAGGGAAGGAAGTGAACTCGCCTGGATCCTCCAGAGTGCGTGACTCTGTCTAACTGGGTCTCTCAGCAGAGGCAGGGAGCAGAGCTGCCCACAGCAGCTGCAGCTCTCAGGGGTCTCGTGGATGAGCCCCAATGGTTCTCAGCCAAACTTAGCAAAAGTTCTGGAAGAAATCATGCCCTTGCTCACAATGGGGGATGATAACTGATCAAAAACTGCAATCATGATGCCCACAGTTACAATCAGATGGAGAGAAAAAACAGAAAATTAAGACAATGCTACTGGTGCTGTGCTGTGATTTTCCTCTCTTGCAGGAAATGAGTTTAAGACTGATGGGGCTTGATTCTGCTCCTCAGGAGCCAGAGGGTCCTTGGCCAATGCAATCTGGTCCTCCTCCTCCTCCAACAGACAGAGCAGCAGGAGCTCTCTTAACAACCAATCTTCTGCTGCAAAGGTCCCTGACACAGACTGTCCTGTCCACAAGGACCCAGAGCCTCCATCTGTTGGGACGTGATGCCATAAAGCCCACAGCAGCCAGGCACATGTCCTGTTCATGACCTCTCAGCAGTGTTCCCACACATATTCACACTGCACTTCTGAGTGCAGTGATTATATACTCATACACACACATGTACACACAAAGCCCATTTTATTCTTAGTCTGCATAGGATTTTGTTGGCAGTTGGCTAGCTTGGCAGAAAATTCCAGTGCTGTGCTTTATAGGGAATGCATTTGTGCACAATCTGCTGTTTAGCCCAGAGTCCTGTATGGTAGTCGTTAGCATGGTAGCAGTTTTAATCTTTCAAAAATGTAGTCACTGTTTTTTTTAATTGATTGTTTTTTATTTTTTTTCTGAAGTGTTGCAGTAATTTATTATTTAAAGGCATTTTCCCAATAGTATGTATTTATTTGGTCAAATCAGAAATCATATTCATGATGATTTCCAGTGAACCTCAGCAGGAACAGATTTTTTCAAATGATCCAGAATGATGAGTTACATTTCTTCTGACTTAGAAGGGCAACCATGCCCTTGTCAATGGAGACCACCCCAGGTGAAAAAATAAGTCTGGTCTGTTTGCAAATGAATCTTCAAATTCACTAAAGCACCAGCGAATTTTGGCAGTGCCTGCAGGTGGCTCTTGGCCAGCAAAGCAAAGCAGAACCTTAACTCAGCCCTCTGCTGCAATGGCTGAGCTCTGATGTGCCAAGGCAATCAGCTGAGGGACTGACAGTGCCTGCAGAAGGTCTGCAGTGTTGAAATCTGCCTCTCTGTAGGAACTGGGAAACCCTCCTTTGCTTCATGGCAGGCCAAGGGTCATCTGTAGGACACACTCCCTGATTTTACCATGCCCTGGATGATTTCCCTCATGAATTAAATAGACTCTTAAATGCCCAAATCCTTCCTGGACAGAGTGACACACATATGATGAGAAGGATGTGACGTTACATTGCCTGCTAAGAAGTCTTCTCAGAAGACTTGTAAGGCCAGTGCCTGATGCACAGCCAAGCCATGTGGGAGAAGGTATCACAGAATCACAGAATGGTCTGTGTTGGAAGTGACCTTTAAAGATCATCTAGTTCAAACCCCCTGCCACGGGCAGAGACACCTCCCACTAGACCAGGTCACTCAAAGCCCCATTCAACTTGGCAGTGAATACTGCAAAGGAGGAGCATCCACAGCTGCTCTGGGCCACTTGTACCAGTGTTTCACCACCCTCACAATAAAGAACTTCTTCCTAATATCTAATCTAAACCTACCCTCTTTCAGTTTAAGGACATTCCGCCTTGTTCCATCACTACATATCCTCGGAAAATGTCCCTCTTTAGCTCTTTCATAGGCCCCTTTCAGGTATGCAAGACTGCTGGAAAATATTCCCTAAGTCTTCTCTTCTTCAGACTGAACAACCTCAGATACACCTCAGTCTTTCTTCACAGGAGAGGTGTTCTAGCCCTTTGATCATCTTCACAGCCCTTCTGTGGACTTGCTCCAACAAGTCCGTGTCCTTCCCATGTTGTGGATCCCAGAGCTGGATGCAGCTCTCCAGGTGGAGGTCACATGGGAGCAGATTAGAGAGATAGAATCCCCTCCCTCACGCTGCTGGCCACACTGCTTTGGATTTATCCCAGGATGAGGCTGACTTTCTGGGCTGCAGGTTCTCATGGCTGGGTCATGTCCAGCTTCTCATCCACCAGCACTTGCAAGTTCTTTTCCTCAGGACTCTCTCAATTCACCCTGGTTCCTGGGTCCAGCCACTAGCAGTACAACCAGAACAACATCTGTGTGCTGCACATGGTCACCACACTGAAGACAAATTGGTGGAGTTCTTGAGAGAAGACAGAAGAGCTCCTGCAAAGAGCTATGAGCAGCTAACAGGCACTGCATCTCTCCAGTACTGATGAAAGGAAAAAGAGGGAAAAAGGAACCAGGACCCACCAATCTAAAGGGAGAAATATGGGGATACTATGCCCTGCATTAAGCGAAGCTGTGGATAGTAAACAATGTTCCTCAAATGCCCACATGCCTGTTAGTAAGAATAAAAGATAATAGAATAGGCATCTGTTAGCAAAATGGGAACAGAAACTCAAATTTACTGCAGTTCCCACAGACAAATCAATTCTTACTGCCCATATTTTGTGGACTAATTTGGAAGAAATTGAAGGATGGTGGTAATTTTAACCATGAAATTCATTTTGTCAGGGTAATTCAGTACTTCAAAGTCACATGTGTGCACTACCATTTCCTTAGGAGACCACACCTGCATCCCACAAGTTTGGAGGAATCTGAATTTCTTCTTTTGTGAAAGACAAGCCAAGAACAAGCATGCTCCAGTAAGGTGCCTGCCATATGAAAATTAAATCATGAAATAAAGAGAACACCAATAGTCTAAATATAGATGCAGTGGAAGTGCAGCTCAGTTGACTTCAGAAGAGCTACACATTTATCTCGTATTTCAGTTCAGCCTTTGGGGATTAAACAAATGATCCTTTTGTTTACCTTCATCCTTCCAATTTTAAAGTACTGGACAAATACTTAAATCAGTAGCACTTAAAATAGCTCTGACTGGCTTCTGCAGCTCAAAAGAAACAATAGAACAAGAGAAAAACTGCAAATACCCCTCTTGAGTTATACAAGAGGGATATTAACGCTTCCAAATGACCAACCTTGCTGAGCTGGCCCAAGTTGAAAATCATCACATGAATAACCTTGCAACCCTTTCACATCTTTCTTAGGCAGTAAACAAGGGGCTAGATTTTTCGTTTCCTATAACAAGATCAGCAACATTTAGAATCTAAACTGCTTTGTTCTGCTTCACAGGAAGTTAAACATAATTTGCAAACTTCAAAGTAAAAAGCAAATCCACAGAAATGAAGTAAAGAAATCCAGCTGCCTATTTCATCACTCAAGCTCAGGTCTAAATTCTGGCATCGTTCCATCCTGGTGTAAAGCCAGAGCAACATATTTGAAATCAACAAAAGTATTCTACATATTACATCGAGATACCAAAGCAGGATTTGGTCTCTTTTCTCATTAGCAGCCATCTGCGAATTTGCATTGGGTTTTCCAAAGAGCTTCCAATTATCCAAAAATTAAACATATAGAACCTAATTCTCTGGGAAGAAAAAAATAATTAAGTTTTGCTCTGACATTAGATAGGTGTCATTTCCACAAAGCACTTAAAATAGGGTCTCAACTCTTCTTTCCTTCAGCAGAACTTGCTTTTACAGTAGCATAAAAACAGAAGGAACTTGATTTGAAAAAATGGTGTCAAAGCCAGTAGGATCTCACGTGCTGTTTACATTAATTAGGAAAGACTGTAAGACAATGAGCAAGGGAAAAGCACATTTGTCACGCTATGCATCACACAAATATGGGTAAAGTCAATTGTGAGGCTGATACAGGTGTTTCTGAAATGCTCACTGAGACAAGGTTTACCCTTTTAAAAATTCCTTTGAATTAGATAGTGTGCATGTGACAGCTGGCAGGAAAACCTCTGCCTTACCTTTCAGAGTCTCCTGCAAACTCTGCGCACAGGCTGCCAGTTTGTGGCTGTCGTGGTTCTTCCCAGTGTTCTCTCCTGCAGAGGGTGGCAAGGCCAGGTGAAGGTTAACCACGGTCAGATCATTCATTCCAACCTGGAGGGGCAAGGAGCAGGAATCAATGCCATGCTCGTGCGGAATGGAAGGTCACAACACAAAACTACATGCCAGTTCCCAGTACTTTTAGCTGCAGATCTGGGGCAGTAGGACTCACTCTGCTGTATGTGTGGTGTGTCTTGGTGTGTCTCAGTGTGGGGAGGAAGAGGAGGGAGGCATTTGCATTTTGCAGCTTTGTTTGCAATAACCTCATACCCTCTCAGTTCTGGGGAAACTGGTTTGCATTAGCAAACAGCTTCATTTCACCACAGTTGTAGAAAGAAGTCAGCTGCTTATGAAAATCAGTTTATGTAAAACCAGTTGTTAATAAGCTACAATCAATGTCATGGTCATTACAGGGGCTAATTACTACTGTCTTGTGATTAGCCCCAGATTGTCACAGAGACTAACCAAGAAACTTAATGTACCTTGAAAGGAGCTGTTGGCTCCCTGCAATCTCCTGTTCACTTTGACCTATTTGTATGAGCAATTAATTACTAACACTTTATTTGTTAATAATTATTTGATTAATGCTTCTCTCAAAGCATTACCAGAGATGTCAAGTTCCCTAAACTGGATCCTTTCACTACAGCCTGTGTGGAGAAGGGCTCTCTCTGCTCATATGTTTGCTCCAGCATATACCCAAGAATATGGTTCCAAAAGTGATGGTGTTCTTTTAGAAAAGTTCGGCCCTAGTGAAAAAGCTTTGAAATGGAAACTTTGAAGTGCGACAGCAACATTAAGATAGGTCAGCCCAAGTCTCACTGGAGCGCTGTGCCTTATACACACACATACTCATATATATATATATATATATATATAAATATATATATAATCCATTTCCATTCTCCCTGCACTCATCCCTCTTTGTGGCATTGACAAGAACCCCAGCCGTGTGGCCCAGCTACTATTGAGGATCCACTGACCCTCAGGTCCTCAAATACTCCCTTGCAGCAGGGTTTGCTCTCACAGGAGCAAGGGAAAGAACTGACTGTGGTGAACTACCACATCTATTAAGGTGCCTTAAGCACATAGCCATAATCAAGCCATGGGACAGTGATGAGAAGGGTCAGAGGCTCATTCAAATTTTTATCTGTGAGAAGGCTATGTCTCTTTTCATCTTAGTCAAATTCTTTTTAGTTAAAATTCTTCAAGGCTGGACTGGCACTGGGGCAGTTACCTTGAAATGTGCAAGATACGGATGAGGATATGAGTGCCTCCCGTTGCCATTGGTCTGTGCAGTCTCCTGAGATGAGGCATCTTTCAGCTCAATGCCAGCTGTTGTATCCCAGAGGAAGCCAGAATATTCAACTCCCTAGAATTAAAAAAGAAAAAGAAATGCTGGTCACAAACAAAATATTGCTGGTAAAAAACAAAACATTCTGCCCAAATGTAGCCCCATAACTATCTATATCTATATCTATATCTATATCTATATCTATATCTATATCTATATCTATATCTATATCTATATCTATATCTATATCTATATCTATATCTATATCTATATCATCTATATCTATATCTATATCTATATCTATATATCTATATCGTCTATATCTATATCATCTATATCTATATCCATATCCAGGCATGGTGTCTGCTGAAGGCAGGAAGACCAACTGGCTGGCTGTGCCCAAGCATAAAGGAGAAACAGCTTCCTGGGATATCAGTGGAAGATACAGTGGACAAGTGGAAAGGCTTCTTCATCTCACCCCTGCCAAAACTCCCACCAGATGTGGGAGGAATGCTTCCTGGGAAGCTCCAGTGACTTCACTGAGGAGTGAGTGTGACAAGTTGAAACACACATCACTCTACTCAACAGCCTCTCACACCTGCACACTGGCTATTGGACACCCAGTTAATTCCAGCTCTGCCCCAGTAAAGCCAAGGATTTAATAATCTGTTTTATCTTCTACAGGTAGAGCATGTTCAGGACCACTGCAGGGGTGAAGGGTGCTGCCTCTCGCATGCGTGTTTGGGCTGATGTGGTCCTGATTTCCTCCTACTCCAGACAAGGCATTGGATACCTCTGAGCATGGTCAGTAATGAGGTGGTTCATTACCCACATGATTAATTGTCTAACCATGAGTTTGGTGCCTTGAGGTCTCACTGAGTGACTGCAAGGGCTTGCAGTAGGTGATGCTGTTCACCGTTGTTCCTTCCCCCAGGCTCAACTCCATCTCACAGACTTTTTTCACCCGCAAGCTAAAAATAACTGGGCACCTTCAGTCTCTCAGCTTGAAATCTGGTCTAGACCTCTCACCCTGTCAATTTCTCTGTCTCTCTTCCAGCTTGAATGTTTCACGCTCAGCTCTCTGCTCCCTTCAGCTCTGCTTCTATGATCCTGAATGGGCTTTTTTTGATTACTTCATGACGTGGAATGGCCCTTTTCAGAAAACTGTCTACGCTGTCGCACCAGCAGCAGTATCTAATTTGAAGACTGTCACGCTCTTCTCCCATCACCCAGACACCATTTTCCTCGGCATCATTCAAACCCCCTCCCCTCAGCAAATCACAGTTAAATCCATTGCGAGGAAGAGTTTTCTCCATTTCAGCTGCAATAAAAGTGTTAACTGCACCGCTAACTTTCCATGAGCCTTGAAAGGATTAAGGTTGGTTAAAATTCTTTGGTAGCTCCTTTGATAACTCACCTTTAAAATACTGACAAAATTATTCCACCGAAAGAAGCCTAAGGTTTAAAAACTACGACAGGAAAAGATGTGGAAGAATAAAACTGCTGTCAACAGCTGTTGGCTATTTCCAGGCTTCAGACTTTGTATCAACATGACAGTTAAAAGTCATTGCCTGGTTGAAATGCTCAGAATGTAAGGAAGCATGAGCTGGCAGCACCATCCACCTTTTTGTGTTATTGAGCCCTACAGAGCATCCCAAAATCAGCTTGTGCCAAAGATACTGTGTTCTTGGGGTTACACTATGTTGCCACACTGCATTTGTTTACACAATGCTCAAACGTGACAGACTCACTAACTAGCCCCGGGAACAGAAGAGGCTTTTTGGCTTACTGGAGGGTTCTCCAGCTCAGCCAGACTCCTGTGAAAGCAGCTAAAAGGGACAGTCAAGTAGACAAAATTTCTGTTCTTAGTTTGGCTGCACATTTCTCCCATAATGTTGGGAGTCACTAATCCTTATATCCCTATAAAATGATGTGGATGATCATTTTTATTTACTCAGCCTGTAGTCAAAGCTGCCATTGTTGTCTTTGGAAGTACAGCTCAAGAAAGAACTGACCAAAGACTCTGAATTTAACATAGAAATTCTGAGACATTTATTAATAATTCTTGGTAAAAAAAAGAAAAAGTGGAGAGAACAAGTTTGACAACTTTGCACAACTATTTATATTCAGTGTTTTAATGATCTGGCCTAATAAGAGATCCTAAAGGAAAACTCCAAGCCAGGAATAAAAATGTCCTGAAGGGCATTTGCACTCTGCACCACAATTAAGCGTGAATTCTATTAAACTTTAGACACATTCAGACACTCTGTATCTTTCCAGACCCTTCTTAACCCTGTGTCTCTGTCTAGCTAGAGTACAATCCTTGTGCTGCTCAGGTGGTGGGTTTTGGTTTGTTTGGGTTTATTTTTCGCTTATTCTTGGGTTTTTCTCAGAGGGGCAATAAAAGGAGATGCACCTCCCAAAATATCAGTCCCAAACCTGTGAATGGTGACACAACCTGATTTGGAAAAGCCAAAATAAAGAAATGTGGATTCTAAGCAGCATGGCTATAGGACACAACTGCAGCCACATATTTAGTAACAATAATGCTCAGAATAGATCATTCTGGATCAATAGATTGTTGAAGACTGCCCCATGTGCTGACAGGCACTACCTGTTATGTGACAGGTCTCAGATCCTGCTTCTACCCACAACAACATCCACACTGCAAAACCTGCACCACAAGAATGACCCTGTTTGTCAACAACAGGCTCATGCTTGAGGAGGACACTGCTCTGAAAACTCATTAGCACCCTTAAGAGTGAAAAAGAGAGATTTCCCTTGGGAGAAACTATTTTTGGGCACTGTTAGTAATGTCCAGCCCAGTGCAGCTACACCTTGAATATTGTCAGGGGTAGGCAGGTACAGCTGTCACCACCTTTATAAATCAGTACCTCCCTGCAGTACATTTTATATATATATATATATATGTATGTATTCCCAGAGCAGCTTTTGCTTCAGGGAAAAGTACAGTGCAGCACAGTGCATATTTCAAATGGAGTCTACAGCTTTTTAAACACCTGTGCTGAGGACTCTGGGGAGCACAAAAGGTAAAACTCTTCCAGGTGAGGATGGCAGGCTGCAGGGCTCCTCTGCAGGCTCTTCACTTGCAAACTAGGAAAATGGGAAGCCCTTCCAAATGCCAGCCAGTGCAGCACCAGGGAGCAAGCTCAGGTGACTTGCACAAAAAATGTCAAAACTACTGCAGCCTGCCAGGGGACAAATTCAGGACTCTTTGTCCAAATGTCTGGCTTTTCATCTATATATCTGTACTGCTTTTATCCACTTCTCCCAGAAACCTGCCCACCAAAATATATACAAACACATCTTCCTCCTTACAAGTGTGCCACAATTCTTCCAAAACATAAATTAAAAACAGTCAAATTAAAAACTATAGGAACAAGTCAGCTTAAGAAAACAAGAAATGCAAACCTTGCCGAAAAGGATTTGCAAAAAGTGTTGCCTAAATATTCAAAACATATCCTTGGTTAGAGGGGGGGTGGGAAAAGCAAAGCCAAAGTTCAAACCTGGGGATTAATGTACCTTGTGTAGCTGGCCTGAGGGTTTTTCGGAAACAACACCCTTCCAACATCCTCTAGGGCCCTTCCACTTGCGGATGTTTGGCAGCGTGGGCTGGTTCAGCTCCATACAAAACTAGAGAGAGAGGAAAGGGGAAAAAAACAACATCAGCTTAGAGGGTTTTAAAAAATTGCAAAATAAAATGTGTAGTAAAGCACTGGTAAGAGGCACAGTGGAGCACAGGCTGTGCTCTCTGCCTTCCCTAAAGGCTTGCAAAGGAGGTGGTCTGAGCCACATCCCAGGCTGACTCACCCCTGACTTGGAGACAAATAACAACTAAAATAACTCAGTTGCAAATGCTGCAAGTAGAACATTTATCCCTCAGACCCCTTTTTTTTCCTCCAGAGCTACTTGTTTGATTGGAAAGGGGTTTCCTCTGTGCTGCCTCCAAAGATGCTGGCTGCATCATATCCCAGCCTTGCCTGGAGCTTCACAAACAGCTGTGGAATCCTCCTGGGGGCAGGAGGCCCTCATAGCGTGTCTGGCCCCACTCCAACAACACAGCCACCAGCACAACACAAGAGGAAGGGTGTAGGCCAAGCTGAAGAGCTGGAGTTTTGGGGTTAAGGCTCCTCTGACTTTATGCCAGGGACACGTGCTTGATTTCTTTCGTGCATGAAGGAAGCAGCTGCGCACTTGCACGCAGTTCTAGCACGTCCTTCCCGTGCTTCCAGAGGTGCTCATCTTCCTGGTCACTGCTGAACAGCCATGGGACTAGGACACCAATACGTGTCCAAGCACATGGTCAGAGCTGGAGAGGCTGCATCCTAATGCCCAGCAGATCAGAGATACCAGAACTGTGGACATTGTGGAGAGCCCCCAAGTCTTCCTGTGTAACATCTTGAGACTGAAATAAAAGTAAGTAAGTAAATAAATAAACAATATAAGCCACCCTGGAAAATCTGGAACCTGAAACACCTTGGTATGCACAATATGGAATACTTTTTGTCAGGGGTTTCAAGACCAAGCTCAACAGGACCCAGAGTCCTTTACAAGGCTGATGTTGGCTCCAGGCAGGCTTTGGCTGGAAACTGGCATGGATAGGCTGAAGTTGGATGCCCTGGTTGTGGCAGAGGTTCTAGCTGTGGGGAAAGGGGCTAGGAAAAAGTCATCCCTGTGAAAGAGCAACAGAGAGACTTCCACCGTGCATCATCTTTTTCTGATTCTGGAGAAACTGGGTTGAAATTCTGAGGCTTTCACAGTGAAGAAGGATCCTCAGACAAAATCTGGGGTCCAGAACACCCCTCCAGATCAAACAGCAATTTAACAAAGGATTTGCAAGGCAAACAATAACCTCATGGGCAGAGTGACTCTTTGCAGTGGGATGTGCCTAACACAGTTTGAAGAGCTACAGAGCTGCACAGATGTAAATATTTCCTCCATGGATATCAGTAAAATGATGGGATAGTTATTTTCATGTTTATCTTTTGATTCAGAAACTAAAATCAAATCCTGATCTTTCACTGACTCTCTTGTCTACAAGTTCAGTATCCTGCAGGCTGAAGCTGTAAGCATTGATCCTCAGATACACTCAACCCAGGCACCCTTATTTGCCTCAGAAGACCAAGAGTCATTTTGGTTGCACACCCGAAGCAAAAATGCTTGGCACAGCTTTTAAAACAGTTTTCTGACGTGCAGAGGTTGGCTGGGGCTTATAATTCAAGATGCCACATTAGCATACCACGTCGTTGCCCATTATGTACCTTCAGGCAATGCTGGGGCTGGGCTGATTTATGGAACTCAGAGGCAGGTAGGGTGTTTGCACAGCCTGGGAACACAGCTCTGCTCTCAGCTGATCACCAGGTGCTACCCCAGCTAATACAACAAATCACAGCAGCAATAATTACTCACTCCTGATGCCATTCTGATGTCTTCAAACAGTGGACATGGTCAATGAATTTCTTAACAGTGGACATGGTCAATGAATTTCTTAACACTTAGATAACTTAAATCAGAAAAACAAAAATACTGTTGAAATTAGGGTTTCAACTGTAACCTGACAAAAGGCTTATCTCTAGGTTGCAGCTGCCTAGAAAGTCCAGCCAGCATAAAGCATATGACAGGACTGAATAAATCCTACAGAAACCATCACTTTATTAAAGAGAGCATCTGCAGTCTACTAGTTTGAATAGTTTGGTTTCCTTCAAATTGTTGTTGTTGTTTTTTTTCCAGGGCCTTGATTTGACTTCATGCAAACAAAAAGACGACAAATAAGATTACTTGGTTTGTTCAGAAAAAAAAGCCCATTCTGGGTACAGCGGCAGCCATGGAGAATTTGGCCTATAGCAGCTGATTTCAATCTGTACTCATTTTCCAGAGCTTACAGGCACACATATTTTGAAGCTGTGACAGCATACTTGCTGAGGTCATGTTTTTTAGCTGAAGTGAGAATGGCATTTTTCAAATCATGTTTGATTTGAAACCCAACGTCAACCAACATTACGTTTTCCCTCATGCTGCAAAAGTGTACAGACAAGCTCCTACTCCACATTGGGAATGAAAAAAAATGTGCATTCCTCTTTTACAAAGCTAAGTTAGAGCTATGCCAACCCCTTTGAGATGCAATTCTTCAAGTGGTAAAGAAAATTTAAAATCTCAGTCAATCAAAACAGCTATTTTTTTTCCCCCCAAAAAAATCCTCCTAAGGGAAAAAAAACCTTCTAGTTTTGTTTTTCTCTAGACCCTTTGAGGCTGCAAATTTCCTGAAATTCAGTCAGCTTCTTGGTTACAACCTACACATACCAAGTCAAAGCTGACACACACACGGAGACCAGCAAGACCAGGGCTTATTTATACAGATGCCCTGTGTAAAGAGGGACCTCTTCTCTTCCAGCTGGGTGCTGGTTTTTGTGGGCTAGGGAGCAGGAACATGGCAGCACCAGGCTCCAAGGCATACTCTAAACAAAGAGCAGCCTGTGCTTTTGAGTGGTCAACCTCCTTGTGTCAGGTAACTACCTGCCCATTGGATTCAATGATCTTGAAGGTCTTCTCCAACCAATAAATATGTCTACAATTCTATGATTGCCCCCACCTGGCATGCAAGGCACCAATAAGAACGGCCACCTCAGGAACTGGGCCAAGCCCTGTTTCATTTGCTGATCAGCAACATGTCATTTTCCCAAGAAGGGAGGATCCAAAGATGCAATTGCTCTTTGTTCACCCTGATAAAGAACTGGCACCTGTCCCTCCCTGCCTGTCCAGAAGCAGAGACAGATACTTATGGCTGACTTAGGAAAAGAACAGAGGGCAGCTGGAAGAAACTGGAGAAATGCACATTCGAGGAGTGATTGGAGAAGCAAAGGCAAGGGATCTTGGACTAATTTGGGAGCAGGGAAAAAAAAACAAACATGCTGGGCTGGCACATGCTGGAGAGCTTAAGACAGTTACAGTCTTCCTAACACATCTACCTGCCTCCACAGGGCACTCCAAGCACTGCAAGAACATTTAATTTGTGCATAAAGTTCAATCTCTTCCAGTGCAGTAACTCCACCCACTGGCAGAGCTGCCAGCGAGTGCTCTGCAATTCTGCACACAAGCAGCTCCCACTGCCTCTTCCTCAGGATGCCCTGGTTACTCTGTGTTTTGTTTTGGGGTGCTGTTTATGCAGCCAGCCCCATTTGTGCAGCAGGGTCATCCTTCCAGATGATGACACCACTCCATGCTGAACATCTTGGCCTGCCAAGTGTTACTCCTGTAAGGCCAGCTCTGGGGACCACCCTGAGCCAGTGACCTCCCTTGTGGCAAACATCTTTTGCTCAGAAAGAAGATGGGCTACTCCTAAACCCCAAGGAAACAAAATGTGACCCAGGAAAACAATGCCTTAGAGGGTTTAATAAATCACACATTTCTTATTAACCAGGGAATGCTCTTTGGAGGGTACCTTTGCTTCAGACCTGGAGTCAGAGCAGAGGCTGTGAGAAGGGCAATGGGAGAAAGAGCAGTGAGGAGGAGATTGCAGGGTGAGCTTGTTGTGACACGGTATGTCTAGGTGCAGTAATCATCACCTGAACTTCAGAAAGGCACTCAAAGCAATTAAATATCCATTTTGGCTAACTACCACAGAAGCTGTCAGGCCTCATTGCAGCTGAGGTAAACAGCTACTTTCTCCATCAAAGAAAAGGTGATTTTGGTTCCTCTTAATGGAGAAGAGAGATGAGAATAAGAGAATAATTTTTCCCTTTCTAGATGCATATGCACGTTAGTTTTCTTTTAATAAGCACTAGAGGGAGCAGCTTTAATGAGTACCAGAGATGAGTAAGAAACTTCTATCAACTCTTTATCATCTCAGCTATGTGGAGGTGTCATATTAGCAAAGATTTGTCTTTCCATGGGGAAAGACACTTGCAGTTTGAGGTAAATGCTGTTTTGTGCTACAGAGCATCTCCCAGTGTGATGGACTTGGTGCATCCAGGAAGGGTAAAGAGAAGAGCTCTAAGATAGGCCTTGTAAATTGAGCAGTGGCCCTTGAGGAGAAGGCCCACAACACTCCCCCCAAAAAATCCCATCCTGAAATATGATCTAATATATTTCTGATAGAAGATACAACAAAATTGACAGTGGCTTCATGAGACCATCTGGCAATGCTCATTTTTAATCCATCCTTCAATACATATTTGACTTCCCTGCTCTATCCCTACATACTGTATAAATTAAAAATTAAATGCACATTATCCTGTCTTTATTCCTCCAACTGGACTGTACTTTTATTTCTAATTGAAAAAAGCAGACTTGAACACCTGCAATCCAAATCCAATCTACCACAGGACACAGCTACAATTAGCTCACCCTAAGGAAGCCTGACCCAGAAAGCCAGGAGCAGAAACGTTACAAATCTTTCCAAGAACCTGAAACCAACACCTTTGGTTTTCAAGCAAAACTTTCTGATTTGACTTCCAGAAGATGAGTGTTTTGTTAGTAGATCAGGTTTGTGAGGAGAAAAAGCAGAGTTGGGGGGGATGAAGAGACTTGTGGGTGCTGTATTTTATTGTACTGGCTATTGAGGTAGAGGTAGGGAGAGGCCAGAGGCTTCAAGACTGTTGTCCTGGCACGGGTGCATGTGACAGCACAAGGCACATCAAGAGGAGATGAAAGACACAGTGGGGCCAGGATACTCAGCACACTTCTGCAGCTGGGTAACACTGAATGCACTTCCCACAGGCTGGAGCAACTCAGGAAGGGGACACAGAGGAGCATCAGGTGTTTCAGTGACATCTGGATTCTCCTATAACCAAATGTAACAGCATGGAAGGAAGCGTTATTATGATTAAAGCCTGAAACTGAGACTCATCACTGGATCCCATTTCCCACTGACAAGAATGTTGTCTCAGGCCTTCATTGCTTGTTTGCCTTTCTCTCAAGCATATCCCTTTCCTGTTTGCAACACAGTCGAAAAATACACACATGAGAACGAGATGCATCCCCTGCCGTGCGGGATGCACTCACCGGCTCTGTTCCACAGAAGTAGCATGTGGGAAAACTGGGGTGACTTTATGTGTAAGTTACAACATTTTTCACGTGCCCATTCAAATAGTTCTTTCCAGGAAGACTCCATTAAAGACTGCGTAATCTTTACTGCTTGTGTTGTTCATGTATTGATATTACACAAAGGCAGATGGGGGGCTGATAGGCAGGTAATTATGAGTGTTCTCAAAGGAGAGCAACCCCCTTTCAGGGAATGAATTTCAGTCTTAGCCATATGTATATATTTGTGATGGAAAAAGTTTTCTCTTTCTCCATATTGTGCAAAATTCTACAATGATGTTGGAGCTGAGGAAAAAATTTTAAAAAGTTTAAAAGTTTGGGAGAAAAATTCTAGGACAAAGAAGGAAAAAAACAGAATCAATCCGCTGAAGTGGCAAAGGCCATAGATTCATGCCTGGAAAACTTATCTGCCCCTTTGGCCATGCCAGTGTGTTCTATTTGTACTGGGTCATTGAGACCTGGAGCAATACCTTCCCATCCTTTCTGTACGGGTTTGTTGTTCCTAGAACTAAATCAAAACATCCAGATTCATGACCAAATAAATTCTTGCTACCCTCCACATTCTTCACAGACATTGCCTAATTCACCCTTCAAAAAGCTCTATACACTCATTGCAAGGGGTGAAATCAAGGCAGAGCCCTTCAGCACAGCCAAATACTCACCCCTTGTTTTTCTTCAGAAATAATACAGGACCCACAGGCACATACCTTTGTACACCCACAGGACCCACCTCTATATACCTTTGTGTGCTATGGACATACAAAGTTCATTTGCTGGGATAATGTGCAAATTTGTGTCCCAAAGCCTGGTCCATCTGAAGACACCTATGGCTTTTTCCTCAACTCAAGGACTCATTTTATTCCAGGAAAGTGTGCTGCTTCTGCTTATTAAAGAGCAGACCAGTAATTCAGAGGAAGGATTTCTTTCCTCTGAAGATCAGATTCTCACTCAGCTCTGGAATGACAGCTCCAGGCACTATGCTAGGGACCACAGAGCACACACTTAGCATACTGCAGCCTCACCCCCATTAGCCTTGTGGGGACCTGAATTCCCAGCTTTGCTGCAAAAACCACTTCTAAGCTTTATACTTTTAAGAAAGGAAACCTTCAAGACCGAGCTTCTCGGAGGAGACAGGATGAGGAAGGATCATTTTTCAAGCCCAGCTATACACATACTAGAAACTAAGTGGTCCAGTCCCTCTGCCTGCTTCAGAGGTGGATAATTCCATGTCTGCAGAGAGGCACTGCTCAGCTAAGCATCAGGGGAGACCGTCATTTAAGGCACCCCAAGGTTATGCAGCAGCTACATGATGCTTGGCAGGATTGGAAGGTTTTTCAAACTGAAGGCATTGTTTTCAATGTGAGGTATCTGAGCCCCTTCATGAGCTTGACTCTCTTTTGAACCACCCAAGGATGTGGATCCAGCTGGACACAAGCCCCTCTCCTGATGCTGCTATGTTACTCACCCATTGTACTTGGGGAATGTGCCGGAAATAATTATGCTGATAAGCTTAACATTATCTCAATTATCAAAAGTGTGTAATGGTTTGTTTCCATATACAAACTTGTTGGAATCAGATCACTTTTTTTTTCTTTTCATAAGTCAGGTTTGACAGGATCCATTGGGGAGTGGCAGTAGCCTAAGTCTGCACTCCCAAGTTACTTGCTTTCCCTTTTGAGTACTTGCTTTGGAAAAACTTAGCAGTAAGTTTCTACACTGCCCTTCCACATGAATTATAGCTCACCACAGCCACCCAAATGCTTAATTTTCTAATATATCTAAGAGGAAATTACTGTCATAATCTTTGAATATATGATTAAAAAAACAGATTGTTGCCCATAAACCCCGTTCTTTGCTCACCTTTAAACACTGTTTTCCCCGGACAACAATGCAGATCATTCACTGGCCTGTTCTCCTACCTTCATCCCAAACAAAGGGTCTTTTTATAGATCTTTAAAAGGAAGACAAGGAAGAACCTTTGGCACAGAGCAGCAAAACAACAACTGAAAGAGGCAATACAATAACTCCACTAAAACATTTTTAGTGCTAGGGGCACTAGTGAAGAACTTTGCCTATTGTCAAAACTGAATACCCACTATGTTGCAGCCATTTTGACAGTTAATGGGAAGGTGTATACATAGATGCTTGGTGGAAATCTATGCTGTCCTTTCCCTGTTGAAGAAGACAGCCATATCTACCAGGTCTCCATGTAGAAAATTTGAGGGTTCTTAATTTTTCATGTTTCCATTCACAAGCTGAGCTTTTTCCTTATGCTTTATGGGATAGACTCATTTGGCATAAGACATTTCCTGACTACTTCTTTTCATACTCCTAAAGACTTTTTTTTTTTAAACATAATTCATAAATTAAGGCTCAAGAGGTCATCAAGGATGGTCACAAATTTATTCTTCAAGTCTTTTCAAGGCAGTGTTTTATACTCCATAAGTAGGCACTACTTATCATGAACAGCTGTAATGGCATGCCAAGGGGACTAATATGGTACAAAAAGGAATAAAAAGAAGCCCTGGTGACTGTGAGAATATCTTCGTTGTCAAGCTGGTTTTACTAAAGCTGAGTGTTTGGTGTTCAAGTACTTGCACTATGTTGTTATCAACTAGTACCCAGCTCAACCGAGTAGATGTGCTAAAATCACAGAATCACAAAAATTGCGAACATCCATGCAGCAGTTGTCTGGAGACCTAAACCACGTGTTCATTTGGACTGGATATCCAGTACTGGGCAATCAGGAGTCAATGGCTTCCTGGGAACTTCTTTTTATAGTTTTGGTTTCGTTTGTTTGTGTGGGTTTTGGATGTTTGCTGGTTGTGGGGGTTTTGTTGGGGTTTTTTTGGCTTGTTATAGAGGGTTGGTTTGGTTTGTTTGTTTTGTTTTTTTTTCTTAGGGGGGGTGAGGGTTTGGTTTTTTATGCTTAATCCTGGGTTGATTATTTTCCCATGAAACCCAGGAATCAATTTCTGTGGTGTAAAATGACACCACTGTGAATACAACCTTACCCAGGAACTACCAGGGCTGCACGAGGTGATAATGAGTTTATCAGAGCCTAGCCCTTAATATAGAAAGCAAAGAGAAAATCACCCTATGAAACATGAGATACAAAAGTGATAAGAAACAGTATCTTATTCACCCATTAAAAGCACCCCAAACAAACTGAGTATTGAGGTGTATCGATTTGCCATCATCTGAATCTCCTCATCTGCATACCACCTTCAGGCAGAGGAAAAGAGGAGGGGGGGGAAATGTGCTAAGGCAAAAGAAGAACAAATAAAACTGAAAGGGAACAGGGAAATCACCATATTTAAACATTAGTAATCAAGGAAAGCTGCTTAAGCATGTAAGCTTAGGTCTCCCTCCATCCTCATGATAAAACTTCAGTAACAGTGAGTTGGGTGTTTTGTGGCTTCATTTCTTTCCTACTGTTAGTATTACTGTTTTCCCCAAGTGATTTACATCTCTGCTTAGAGCAAGCATTCTTTCCCATGGTAAAAACACAAAAATAAGGAAGAAAGAAACATCTAATATGACTCACAACCATTGCTAGCCTCAAATATTTATTTTTCCTTCAGGCATTGATTACACCACCCTACAGAACACTGTGCCACCTTCTGTAAAGTTATTTAAACCTGCCTCACCTCTTTTTTTTTTTTTAATGCTTATTATCTGGAGGATCTCTTCCAGGCTGCTAGCACAAGGCTATGTTATCTTACCTTTAAAGAAATTGAAAATCTCATACTCCTTTCTTTTTTGTTTTTACAGCTCTAGCCCTTAAAGAGCCCAATTTGACACTGATTCCTCTCTGAAACAGCTCATTCTTTATTTATAAGTTTCCATGAGTAATAATACATGGTTTTCTGTCTGTCCTTACTAGCATGCCCTCCACTGAGTCTAAAGGACTGTCCTTCAACCCTGACCAAAGTTCTTCTCCAACAGATGCCATGGATTCCGGCTTCCCATAGAGAGCATATGCATTACTATCACAAATTTTTTGGGATGACATTAAAACCCTTGCTGCAATGTCAATATATTAAAAAGGAAAAGAAAAGGCAACAAAACCAAAAAACACTCTTCCTCAAATTGCTGACTATTCAAAATTGTTCCTGTTCTTTGAATTTGCTTTGCCTTCTACCATCTTCTAGAAGAAATCAAGGAAAAAGAACTAAGCCCCCTCTTACTTCTACCACCCACAACCAAGTCTTAACACTTGCCAGCACTTATGAACACATATTTTCTGTTTCTCCCTGCTCTGGAAATGCAGAGAATGATTTCACTATTGGGTGAGTTTGGCTTATGTTCAGGGATAAGACCAGATGATTTACTAAAAATGCCAAGCTACTGGAACAAGCAATCTCCATACCACCGCTGCTCAGAGAGGCAGAGCTGTGCTCTAGGGAAGAAGAGGGTGCCTAATAAGGGACAGCATTTTAAAAGAATTTGTCTTCTCTGTAGCTCCCTGTGCTGTGTATAGCATGGCTTCTAGAGTTTTGTTTATAGAAGTCCACTGATCATCAGAAAAGAGATGGGCAATGCAACTACAGAGAGAAAATTCCAGCCAAGATCAAAGACACCAGAAATCCTAGTAGATTAAAGCCTGTGCTTCCAGTGCTGCTGACCATGTGATGACAGTTTGCAGGTGAGGGGCCTGGAAAGACAAAGTACTCATAGGTCCTCCTGCAGAGAGCTACTGAAACCATCATGGACCTAGCCAGAACTGTAAGGTCCTGTCCTTAAACTTCCAGCCTAGATCCCTCCTAGAGGACAGAAAGGAGGACAATATGAAAGGCCAGAAACAAACACAGTATAGCTGCAGTGTTCCTAAGGCAATTTAGTAGATACCATAGTGCCAAAAAAGCCACCCATTTAGTAAGTAATGCTACATCATTTGCAGCTCCACTCAGCCAAAAATTATTTCTTTCCAATTACAGCTATTCTTCCCTTCGCTCTGAGATTTCATGACCCCATGGGGTGAAGTCTAAAAAAAAAATTAACATTTTGTATTCCTGAGTATTACCTGCTCTCAGGTAAACAAGCAAGACAAGAGAGAGAGGGGAAAATACAGGGAAGGTGTGGGAAAGCAAAAGAGTAAAGTAATAGGGAATTAGGCAAGAAAAATAATTAAAGCAAAATCAGTGGGATGTGGATCAGTGGGAATAATCTCCTTTTACTCTAAGTGGTCAATCACTGACTCCATGGTGGCTTTGAAGGAACAGGGCAACAGGACCTACGTCAGCTGATGAACTCTGCAGAAGTCCATCCCCATAGCTCAGAGACTTGACTCCAGCTGTCCTCTCTAGAAATAGGGAGCAGAAAAATAAGGCAGTGACAGGGCTAGAAGAAACTAATCGAATGTCCTGAATGAGTCAGTGGCCAAGTCGACATCTCCTTTTCCTGATCTCTGAAAGCAAGACTGCTGTTTCCTTATCTGACTCTAGAGGACATCCAAATATACTTAATTTTCAAAGGGGTCAACTGCTTTCTGGAACGGCTAGGTCTAAGAACAGGCAGTAAATATAACTCCTTTACAGTAACTAATTCATTAATTGCAAATCGCCTTATGATCTTTTTTAACCAACAGCCCAAAGCAAGATTGCAAGATAGGGCTCACACTGTACAGAAGGATTATGGCAATTTAAAATATGCACACAAAGACTCAGTTCCAGAGTTAACTGCATTTCTGGGCTACATTAAAAAAAAAAAAATCACATCAAATGCACACACAACCACATTTACATCCATGCAAGCAAGATTCAATGCCTATGCTTACCCCTGCAAATGAAAAACAGCACCTCTCTTTCAAACACTGAAAAGCTCCTAGGGATAGCCTTTCACAAATAAACAACCTGCTCTGCTCGGAGAGGGATTTTATAAAGAACAGAGATTACAATGGGCCTAATCGTGATTAAATACTGATCTGGCTCAATCTACTCAAAAGCAGACAAAAGATAAATAAAAACCTCCAGCAGATGCATTTCATACTGGAAATTCTGGAACCTCAATTGACGTCATACTTTTTATGTTCTGATAATATCTGGAGGAAACAGTACACTGGATCAAGAAAACAAAAGCAAATTTTTAGTTAAAATTCTCCATGTGCTGTGTAAAAAGAAGGTGGCCACAGCAGCAAACACACAGGGCAGCTCAGAGTTTTACAAACCTCTTTTTGACGGCAGCTGAAATTGCAGCAGCAGAGCGATGCTACTGAAAAGAAATGGGCACGCCCTTTTTGTCTCATCTCCTACATCTTACCCTGTAAAATTGTGCAACAGTAGTCACTGAATTTCCCCAAAATGCCAGGCACATTATATTTCTTCTATCAATAATGCCACCTCCTCAGTATCACCCCAGTTGTGCTTCACTGATTCCTCATGCACTGTGTGAAAATTCTGTGTGATGGGAAGGGGCTGAATTTAACAAATATTTCCCAGATACAGACATCTAGTCTTTCCTATGGCTGAGGAAATCCAGGAAACTGATTCCACACCATAGAAGACAACTCCAGCCATTAGTACTGCTGAAGGAGGTGTGAAAAGTCAAAAAATGAGCACAGATTGTAGAGATTGTTTGCTTACAGAGCTAAGTTCTTCATTTATGCAACAAGGTAAATATGAAAAAAAGAGAAATAGCTCTTTAGATGGGGTGGGGGGTAATCTACCTGAAGGAGAAGGCTGATCAGAGTTTTCTCATTCTATCATCTCCAGCAGAAATTCCCAATGGATGACCAAGTAAGCTTAGGCCAGCAGACAGAAGAGATCCCTTCCTGCATTGAGAAGGTGTGTGGCTGCCTGTCCTCGTGTCCAGAGAATGCATTCTGTGCTTCAGAGGCACCAGGTGAAAGACTTTCAATCCCTCTTGATTTGTGACCTCCAAAACTTTTCCAGTGAAGGTGAAAATCCCCACACAGCCAGTGCAAGCCTACTGATTATTGCTTTATTCTTTTCACTTTCTTTTCACTGATCTCTTGGACATAGCTCACATAAATTTGCCATCATTGTTACAGGCAGACCTTAATAGTGAAACTGATGTTATTTACACTGATTTTCAAGCTGAAAGCTATTGTCAACTTCAGGAACATCACCCCTAAACAAAATCAAAATTCTCACCCCAATTCCTTCAGAACAAGAACATCGCCCCTAAACAAAATCAAAATTCTCACCCCGGTTCCTTCAGCCCACCTAGTGTGTCTCAGAGCAGTCTAAGCAGATCTCTTCCAACTTCAGGCAGAACAATCATCACTTTGCAGATGAATCCCACACTTTACAAACTGCCAATCAGAATCACATGATTTGCATTTCCTAAGTGAGAAGCCAACAAACTTCTCTGTTTGTGGAGTCAAGTGAACAGTCCTTTGTCATCTTGAGTAACAGCAGCTGCATTTATTTTTTAATACACAAATAGGAAAATAATGGGTTACTGTTGCTTGTTCACAAAGCAGGCTTACCTTTTAAAAAACGGTCAGGGAATTATTGAACTGTACAAATTATTTGATTTTCTTCTATAACCCACTTCTGAAGGAGAAATGAACTCAAGAGCCCCTCTTACCACCTGAAAAATTTAGGAAGAAATGCTTAGAATGCAAAGAATATTTTTATTTTTCTTGCAAGATGGATGACTCTTCCTGCACAACTTACTGGCATCAAGCACCAATGAGAACAATTGCTTTGGTGTAGAGGCTTGCCTATGGAAAAGGGCTGTGAATTTAAATGCTGAAACACTAACCAGTGTGAAATGTCACCTGACTAGGCAGTTCAACCTAATTACACAGATTATACTTAAACTATAAAAAACAGCATGTTTCTCGGGAGAATTATTTTTCCCCTTCCCCAAATAAATACAATTAACATTTGCCACGTAGAAGTCTTCTGCAATTAAGGACTTGCCAAAATTAGATGAAGTACTCAAAAACACACTGGGGCAAGAGCGTCACTGGGAGTGTCTCCCAGAGCTGTGCTTCTGGAAGAGGAAGAGATGTTCCATACAGGACTTGGCACCAACAAGCCTGAATGCCTGTGATACTTCTTTCTAAACCCTGAGCAGCCTTGAACCCTTGTGGGGATGAGGCTGGCAGGCCTGGAAGCCCTCCCATGGCATCTCGCCATCTGTGCTCTTCCCTGCCCTCAGCAAATGCCAGCAGCATTTCTGAAAGGAAAGCATGTAAGTAATGGATCCCACAGCAGCAGGGCAAGCTCAGCAAGGGGGCAGGGGGAAGCAAACACATTGATTTGAAGACTCAAGGTAGGACAAAATACACATAAGCACGGGCTTGGTCTTAAGGTGTTTGCAAGACCACTCACGAGGAACCTGTGCTGGAACGGATCTGACAGGCTACAGCCAAAACAAACACAAACAAACCCACCTCTGCCACAACACGACACGAAAGAACCTCACGAGGGCATGGTGATGAGCAAAGCAGGAAAAAGCTCGAGTTCATTTACAAAACTCAATTTTATACATTTCCAAAGGTGCCTGTGGATTGGAGGATGAAATCCCACCTCCCAAACCACATTGGTCAAGACAATTGTCAATCAACTTTCTCCGCTTACCTAAAAATATGTAAACAACGAAGGACAGTTAGAAAAACAAAGCTATTGTTTATAGTAAAAGTGTGGGAAAGTAAAAATTCTGACTCCAATATGAAAGCCAAATCAGAAAGCCAAGAAAAATCCTCAAAACCAGGGTGACACACCTCTGACCCAGAATTTTCTCCATGCAAAGGCTCTTGTTCTTATGTGACCTGGTTCACTGAAATAAATTATTATATTCCCATTCCTCCTAACAACAATAAGCATGATGCTGGGGCTCAGCTCCACAAGCAGCACCCTGTCTGTGGTCCTTACAGGAGCCTGTGGCACCCCAGAAAAACAAACCAGCTCATGAGCAGCATCCAAGGGTCAGTCAAGGTTGTCCCAATCCAGGACAGGCTGTAATTAAACCCTGCCAATCATCCCTCCTGTTTTGGCAACACCAGGCATAAATACCACCAAGTGCAAGATCTTTGGCTAAAAGGGCCATTTTGGCCCAATTTGACAAAACATTGAGGTTTAGGAAATTAAGAAATGGAGTCTTTGCGTGACACAAAGCTTTTCACAGTGTGTTCAGTTCATTTTCAATAGCCAAGGTGGGAGAAACATTTAAAGACACTAAAGTACCTTAGATAGAATGGCGCAAAATCCTTTTCCAGGAAGCAAGATCCCAACAGTTCAAGCAAATTCTCCCAGCCTGGAGAGACTGGCTTCATGTGCCTCACATCACAATCTGCCTGTGTTACTCATGGCCAGAATAATTTTATGACACTGTCTCAAGAGTTGTCAAGAGACTAGCTGCACGTGTACTTAACTTCAATGTGGTTTGATTTCATAGAGTTAATCTGTAGCCCCTAAGTCTGTTCAGGGGGACACTGCTGTTCAGCAGGGGGCTTCTGCTCACTCTGGGATTCTGTGCAAGTGTCAAAAATATATAAGAACACTTTCAAAGCTGGGCAGCAAATTTTAGAAACAAGAAAGTTTCCAAAGTTCAAAACCATCTACGACAGACTGGAAAGTGTCCTACAGGAAAAACAGTTTTAAGTTATCATGTCCATAGCTACTTTAAAAGCAACTTCCCTTTGAAAACCAGAAAAACCCATCTTAGAATAAATATTAAAATATTATCTTCTAATAATATCCTGTATTCCTGCAGTATAACGCTGACAAAGAATGACTTAATAATACAAAACTCAGCACGGTGTTCTCAAAACCTGACTCTGCAACCAGGCTGGACAAGGGATTTTGTTCTGTTCTATGGGTTTCTTTCCTCTCTTATACTTAAAAAATAAAGACAGCAAATTTCTTTGAACTTACATAATTCAAGCCTGTTATTTTCCATAGGGCTAAACTGGCCTTTTAAATTCTTTAAGCCTGGCATTGTATGAAAGCAGATATCAAATATTCAGAGAGCTCAATTTAGAAAGATCATTTTTCTGAGGCTGAGCCTTTCTGAAGGGCTTCTTGCAGTGCTCCACGCAATGGCTCAAACCTCCTCTCCCACCAGGCTGAAGTCACTTAACCTTGCCAGGCCATGTTTTTGGAGGCATCAAGCCAAAGGGAAGTACGGGTCCATTGGAAAGGTGGGAAGTGTACAGGGTGTGAGGGCCAGAGAATCTGACTGCTGCAAACCGAAAATTTGCTAATATCAATCTTTGTTGCACAATGAGTGGTTGAGAACCGTGTCTTGTTCATGTGTGAAAAACTACAATGTCTCCTGCACTGTCCTCTGTCACAGGCTTTTACCAAAATCTACCTCTTTGTGTCAAAATCAGAGTTCACGAGCACCAGTGAAGAGATGCCCCATGTGAATTAACTGGGGTGTACGGAAGATCTCGGTGAAATGCATCTCCAGTCAGTGGCAAAGCACAAGGCTGAAGCACCCACTGCTGCTGTATTTCATTTTACTCATTATTCCTAGAGTACCCAGCAGATGCAGCTGAACACAGCAGTGCAGGACCTCCTCCTTCCCACAGACAAGGATGCGTTCATGGCAGGAGAAGGGTTGCTCCTTCCTCCCTGAGCCTTGCCACACCACTCGTAGGTAAAGAGGGGCTGCTTGGGTCAGGACCAGCTCAGGGCCAGCCTGCTGTAAGACAGCAGTTTTTCCAACAGGGCTCAGAATCCAGTTGTTGTCTTTGCATCCTAAAAAGTCTCTCATGATACTTCACAGTTAGCTCCTTGCTCATGCAGGTGAAGGAGTTGGTGTAGAAAGTGAAGGGAAGCCACTGGTCCCAGTATGGGCACAGGGAATCCAGCCCTACATGCCAGGCCAGAAGAATCATAAAGCAGTAAGAAATTTGGTTCTTCATCCAGAAGAAGGCCATCATAGAACAGTCTGGGCTGGAAGGGATCTGGTTCCAACCCCCCTGCATGGGCAGGGACACCTTTCACCAGACCAGGTGGCTCAGAGCCCCATCCAACCTGGCCTTGAACATTTCCAGGGATGAGGCATCCACAGCCCTGAGGAACCTGTTCAAGTGCCTTCTCACCCTTACAAGTAAAGAATTTCTTCCATGTATCTGACCTGAGCCTACTGTGCTTGCAATACCCTTGGATGAAGAGAAACACTGGATTTTATTAGTTACTGCTTATTATTAAGCATTGCTTATCCAAAGCTTGCCATAAAATCAGAAAACATCAAAAGCACATGGTCAGCTAAGACAAAACATCAACCCTCTGCCTTCATGCACTATGTAGCTAAAAAGATGTCCTATTTTATGCATCATGGTATTTAATAAAGTTAGGTAGCACAACTAACATAGAGGATTTAAGAGCTTAAATGTATTACAAAAGTTGCATTAGATGTATTTTTAATACCTTTTCCAATGCTTCTCTGTCAGCCAGCTCCTGCACAGCCAAAAGCTTGATACTGTAAGAAAAACAGAAAGAAAAAGAGAATTAATCACTCCACTGCAAGCATTACAGAAATTGGAGAAAGAGCAGAACTGAAGCTCTCTTTTTATCTTCTCTCTTGACAAAAGAAATACAAGAAATGCTCATGATGAAACAAAATAAAGCAAGAGAGACAATGTCACTCTGTTTGCCTTGAATCAGCCATCACGAGCAGATTTTTTTGGTTTCCAAATTACAAGTGTATCTGAATTCGCCTTACAGAGAAACTGCATCAACCATTACTTTTGTAATATCCCAAATTACCACCAAAGGATCTTCTGAATGACAAACACAGAAAAATATTCTAGACATTTCTATCAGTTATAGTCAACTTTGTTCCACAGTGTCAACAGGTTTCCATAAGTCCCAAAAAAAAAATTCCCAGGGATTTACATTATGTATGAGGTACAGTGATTAAGACAACCCAGCTCAAGAAATTTGAGGGAGAGATGTTGGAAATGTGCACCACTGTGTAAAAGTATGGTAGAAAGATAATCCACAATTATTATTCTTGTAATGTCCTCTGCTAATCAATCTCAAATTTCTTCACCCACTGAATCTTTTCTAAGTTTGCGTCTAGGGGCTAATTCATGCACACTGAATTTCATTCTCTTCAACAAGGTTAAGGGAGTTACTCAAGCAGGATTCTACACCTGTACTACAACTCCACAGGCTCACTTCTCTTACCCAGCCTTAAACCCAGTCACTTAATATATTATCCTCGAACTCCAGAGGATAATTTCCTTTACCCAAGGATACAAAAACATTTGCATGGCAACAGAAGAATCAAATGATGCATATAAATATTGTTTAAATTACTCTCACCACCCTGCACACAGACACAGTAAAAAGCCAGTATAGTTAAACGCTCATATTCAAGAAGGTGTGAATAGTCAACACAGAAGTCTGCCAAAGGATGTAATATAAAAAGTTTTATTAGCCTTTCAAAACCTCAGAGCAATATAGCATAATTCTTGAGCATCCACTGTCACCTTATATGCTAATTATGTACATCCATACTGCAACAGCAGCTGGCAAAGCACAGTTCTAGTCCTGTCCTTCTATGGCTTTCCACTGCAGGTATTCACAGTCTAATCCCTAAACACCAATGTGCTTTCTCTTTAATGGACTTCTAGCTTTCAGTGTCTTCAAGGTATCATAAAAAGCCTATATCCAATGAATTATAAAATAGCCACAGACAATACATTTCCAGTCTGCAGAGACTATTACTACTAAGACAAAGAGGGTGGAGATGGTTCAGAAAACAGTGGGATAATCAGGAAAATGAAAAAGGTATTCCATTAAAGCCCAACCACTATGGTCACAGGGGACATGTGATTTGGTGTTACTGTCTGGTGAACAGACTAGGCTGCACACATACATATTAAGCTGAACTGGAAAGCACTGGAAAGTACAAAACCAATACAAGGTATTTTTAAACATAATTTTCCTTGTAATTCAGCCAGCATACAAAATAAAGATGGACTGGGCAGCAAGCAAAGAAGGCAGCTCCATTTAAAAGACACTGCAGTGCTGTGTCCAACTCAGAAGGAGCCTCAGCTGATGCACCTTGGAGAACAAAGTCCAATAACCCAGGCAGGAACAATGCAGCCACAATCAAGACCTGTCTCTGAATTGAGGAGTCACCTCTTCATTTTGGATGACTCACCTCTGTTGCAGTGCACTGAAACACCTGACAGGTGAGAGGGAGGCAGACTAGCACACACATTATGGGTGCATTCAGGATGCTCACAGCCACCTGGGCTGCTGCAAAGGTGGCTTCAAGTCTGTGTGTACATGGCTTGGGGGCATGCAAATTACTTTTGACTTTTTTCTTTTTGAACCTAGACTTTTTGATTGCTTAAATCAGTCAAGGTTGCGGATGCTTCAGCCAATTGACTGATTTATTTCTAGAACGTTATTTGTGAGTTATCTGACACTCAATAGCTGCAGAAGAAAGATACAGACTGCCCCAAAAGCAAGTACCACTTTCATTAAAAATCATCATCTCACTGTAAAAATCTACCTTCCTTCCCATTTACAACTGTAAAGCCCCACAAGGACTTTTTCAAGTGGTATGTATTTATTTAAAACAAATTACCCAGTCACACAGAAGCAAGTGACAAAACAGGAAACAGGAATCTTTTTACTTCATTTCATTATATTATGGAGAGGCTGCACCCTTGTTCAGAGGTGAAGAACCAATACAAAGGGTTTACATCTTCCAGAGATAGTGCATATTTAGGTTCAGAATCAAATCTCAATTCAAAGTTGCTACATGATTTGCAGCAACATTGATTTGATTGAGAAAAAGACTTCCTCTGCTGTTACAAATTAAGACGTCAATGTTTGCCCAGTACTTTACTCTTTTCTCCTCAGGTGACGCCTGAAAATACCTCAGGTATTTTTTCTTGGTCAAAAAGAATGTGTGAACAGAAGTTAACAGCCTTTATACAACCAGCTGCAAGATCCTTCTTTCCTTAAAGCACCATCACAGATGCTGTCTCTGTCCATTGGATTACAGCCCACTACTTGGAAAATTGCTCTTGATAACCAGTTATTTAATGCTATTTCTTCCAGCAGTTCCAAGCAACATTAGTATGTTCTACTTGATGCAATGTCAGCTTGGAAATGCATCTTCTTTCAAGGCTGCTGCTTTGGGCATTTGATGCCTCAAAAAGAAATCAGGCTGCTTTTTTAGGCACTACATCAGCAATCTTACAACCACTGAGAGCAGCTTATAACTTCTTTTGCTGTTTGTAGCTTATTTTGTTCACCAAGAATTTCGAAGTAGATGGGAATGCAGTCAGCAACTGAGTGGGGAGGGGTGTGTGGGGGGGTAGAAGTCTCCAATTAAAACAATCTCAAATGAAATGCAAATAGAGTTACCAAAAGCCAATGCTGAAGCCCAAGCTCTTGCAGTCTACAATACAACACTTAAGAATTCTGTTAGATATATATCCTTGGTATTATTTCTTTCTTCCTCACCTGTGTTGTGCAAACACTAACTCATGAATAAAGTCGTAGAAAAATTGTATTTCCCAAAGAAACCCTATGGCTCCTGAAGAGCCTGCTCTAACCTACCAGCTTTTAAGTATACTGGTTAAGAAAGTTGTAATATGAGTAGCTATACTGAAAATGGCTCTGCTTGAATCTCAAACTCTATTTAAAATACTGACTGAATTACTTACGTGATCTATTTAAACAAAGCTATTGAAATTAATATCCTGGCACCTCAGGCACACTCAAAATACTTGAAAACATGCAGTGATCAGGATGAAGGACTCTCCTCTAGCACTGAAAATATGCAAACATGATGTGCTGTCAAGGAAACACATGACTCCTTCTTTTTTTGGCCATGGGTGACGCACAGCAGTCTCCACTAAGGGAATTCCTTTAGGTTTCCAGAAGATTAGTCACAGTGCTGAGCAAATGCCTATAGCTACAGCACATTTCTAAGCCTCAGGGTATCATTGCAATCCTTTCCTCAAAGTCTTCCTACTCAAAAACAAGTAGCATTGGGTTTCTCTTTCTAATCCACAAACCCACGAGTAATTTATATCTTTTCTGGCAGTCTTTTGCAATGCTGCAAACTTGCAGATAGGTCCCTTACTGGCTTGGTGCATTCCTATTTACAATGAGCCATCATGACCACGTTTAATTTGCACTGAGCTTCACTTCCCAGCTTGAATTCATGTTGCCCACAAAATCCTATCTTCCCTTGCCGTAGGGAATGTTGGGGCTTTCCTAAGAACTGCTACAGGGTCATCCTGCTGCAAATCAGTGAACCTATGGCTCTGCAGCAAGGCAGAGGGAGAGACTGAGACTGTCACACAAGGCAGATCCCAGACCCGTCCAAGCAGAATGCACCTCAGGTCTTCACCTGAGGAAAAGAAGCAGCTTCCTTCAAAAACAGCTGGAAGGGTGCTATAGGGGTAGAAAGGTTTTTAGAATTACAGTCAGTTTCTGGACCACCCCTGCACAGAACTAGAACTGCAGCCATTACACACACAGGTCACCTGGCTGCCACTATCAAGAGAAAGGGTCCCCAGAGCAGAGCATCAATGACCACAATGACCTATTTCTGCTGAGCTGAGCACGGCATGGAGCTGAGGCTTCCATTCAGTGCAGAACCTAGTAATTTTGAGGAAAAGGAAAAGAGGAGAAAGTGAGGAAAATGTGAAGCATTAAGTTCAGCAATCAGAGAACCAGTGAAGTGTTTAAGCGAACATTTGGCCGCATGATGGTGTCCTACAAAAGCTCAATTACATACCTTTGCTTGAGGCCTGAGTTTTTCCAAAAGCCTCATGCTTTCTATCAGCCAGTGCATAAGCCTAAAGTTAACATTTAGAAATGCCATTTGACCTCTCTTGCTGTTCTGTCTCCTTCTTTAGCATACAGCTATACCAAATCTTGCTTCAGCTAGACTCAAAGACATTACTATGAATAGCCCATGCAAAAACCACTCAATCCCAAACCAATTAGAGCAACATTAAATAACTCATTTTTCCCTTCCTTTTAGTCCACAAACTCTTCTTCTTTGTTCTTGAGATAAGATCCCACAAACATATTATGGCCCACAGTGAAGTTTTAAAGATCACTTACATATCTAAGAGTAGAGCATGAAATGTATATAACTGAAGTGCTTATTGACAAGACACATGTGTGAGACAGTTAACAAAAAGAACAGGACAAAACCACTTGGGCCACCAAATTTCTATGTCAAAATCGTATTTGCAAACCTATCCAAACCGGCCTTACTCATAAATCTATTCTGCCCTAAGATACGGGCACGAAACATGAGAGCTGGACTAAAAAAAAAGAATAAAAAAATGCAGCTGAGCTGTACTAATGATGTACAGTACCTGGGAGGGAGCACTCCCCATCAGCTGCAGGCTCTCCCCATCCCTCACGTTAGTCTCCAGTTCTGCTGCTGAAAGGGCATGCTCATCACTATTCCCACCGCAGCCCGTTTTCCCTTTGGCATTAGGGGCTGACAGGGTGAGTAACAGTAAGGATGGGGAAGCTACCCACGTGTGTCTGTGGTCCCTGTGAGGGCTGTGGTGGGCCCTGCTGCCCCAGCTGTCAACAGCCTGAGGTTAAGGGCTGTGATTCACTGTTTTCTGATTGTTTTAAGCATAGCCAGATGCTTAGAGAAACACATGGAGAGCAGGGAAAGGTAAAAGCCCAAAAGTGACAAACCGAGAAAACCACAAATTTTGTGGCTTAAACAAATTGGGGGGGCAGTGGGCAGGGAGAGTGGTGATGGGGGTGGTGTGTAGAGAGGGAGTGGAGGTGAGGTTTTTTTGGTGTTTGGCTGTTTGTTTTAAATGTAGACCTGCTGCTGGAGTTGTCCCTTGCTGCTAATGCCTAATGGGACCCAAGGCTTCTCCTCCTGACGCTGCCTGCCCCTGTGATGATTATCTTGCACAGGGTAGGTGAAAGAACAGCAGGCTCCCACGAACAGCATGGCAGACTACGTTTAACATGGTGAGATGATGGGGGAGCAAGTCTGAGCACCCTGGGGCTGCAAAGGGATCTGTGCCACTCCTTTTTCAGGGCTACCCACACTGACCAGGGCAATGGGTGGGGTGCCTTTACAGTGAAGGAGCAACCTTTAAGACTTTCTTCAATACATGCACTGTAAAAAGACATCTTCTTTTTGCTGGCATATCCCATTTACAAAGTTGTTTTTTCCCCCCCCAAGACCCTGTTCACTCACACCCCCATAAAAACAAAAGCAGAAGGAGGAAAAAAAAGCATGCTCAATGACTTTCAACCTTGTACGCTTCCTTCATCTACCCCTGTGAAGTTGGACGAAGAAAAAAACCACAGTTTCCCCTTTTCCGATAAAAGCATCTGCATCTTCTCAATCACTCCTTAAATGGAAGGAAAAGCTGTGTCCAGTGCCACATCTAACGGCTGCTGGAAGCCACCAGAGAGTTTCTGAAGTAAGCTGATGGGCTTGGGTGGGAATACCATGCTATATTGCTTTGGGACTAACTGCCAGCTAATGACACAACAAAATATGTTGGAAGATTCTCAGGAAAAAATGTATCTACAGTAAGAAGAAATTGTGATAAAATCAGGGAGCTGCATTTACATATTAAATGTATTTATATCTATCTGTACTACAGATACCTATAAAACAGATAATATACATGTTATATATAATTATATATATGTATATATATGTGAATTTATTTAAGGCTACTTTTTTTGCAGCTTCCTGACTGAGATGGAAGCAAACTTTCATTCTTCAATGTCTAGTCATTGCTGATTTGCCTGCAGCATGGTCTGAAACCAAAAGGCACCGTAGCTGGAAAGGGAACCAGGAGTAAATGGAAGGAGCAGAGAAGCTGAAATCCATCAGGCAAATTGGCAATGTAGTGCAGGCCACACAAACATTCCCACCCTGATGTTTGCATTCATGGATCCTATTACATTATGTGAGTGATTGAAGTATTTGTCATGGGGAGAAAGGAAATGGTAATGGAACTAGAAGAGGCAAAATATGAATTATGGATGGTTACTACTGAGAGCTGAAGGGGGAGAACAGCAGCATTACAAGGCAGGAGGCAATTGAAATAGTTTATTTCTTTCCTTTCCTATTTCAGTGGTTCCCTGGGTTCAGGGATGCTCTCTACTTGCTGTTCTCTGCCCTAGACTTGCAGCAAAGCCATCACTTTGCAGGACCTATGGACTTTGCACTGAGGATCTGATCTTTTTATGTCCAGCTGATGTTGTGGTTTCAGTGCAGCTGTATCATTGCAGAAACAGAACAATGATTCATAAACTCTGAGCATTGTGTATTCCCAATGAGAGAAAAACCAAAAAGGCTGCAAGAACAGCAAACTTCTTCCTAGAATTCTGGAAGGGAATAAAACAGGCTCACAATGATCCAAACCACAACCAACTGCAGAAAACGTGTGAATGCCCATGTATAATGAGACCTGGAAGCCTTCTTGACCACGTCCTTGGAAACACCCAACCCAAGCTATTTCCAAATGTATGAAATCCATGCTGCTGTGCATACAGACTTTCACTACATCAGTAAGCAGAGCAGGTCACACCCAGCAAAATTAGGAACAGAGCTGCTCAAAACTCAGAGAATCTCTGTGAGGCTAAAGAAGCATCACCAGAAAAGATATCTCCTGAGTTGTGAGGCAGTGATGCTTTTTCAGGACACTTGTGCAAATTCTGGGGGGGTTCTATCATAGAGAGTGAGTTAGGAGCAACAGGGAAGAGTCCTATTTACCTTTTTCTCCACGTAGAGGATCAGATCTTGGGCCTAATTCTTTCCTTTTTTCAGGTAAGGGGGAAGGAAACAGGACATAGTTTCTACTTGTATAAAGTCTCTCTGAAGATTCCCTCAAACTTTTACACTGGAGGAAGTCACAGAAGGGTCATCCTTTGGGTGCATGCAATGCACCCATAAATACTGTCCTTTCTTTCATTATTAGGTTCATAAATCTGCATTTGAGGCACAGAATACTGAAGACTCAAGCACTGTCCTAACCATACTTTTCAGAAACACCTAAGTTAGAGGCCTTCCTATGGCCTTTTCTCTTTATATCCTGTTATTATTCTTTCCTGTCCTTCTCCAGTTTGGTCTCTGCAAACTAGTGCAGTGCCAGAAGAGTGGCAGCAGTTAGAAAAGTAAAAGTCAGGAAAGACTTCCAAAGGTCCTCAGAAGAAATGCTGGTTATTAAGGGCTAGGATACATTGCACTTGATTGAACAGAATCAAAGCTGATTCCTGAGAGGCAAAGGTTAATTAGGCAAATGACTCCAAAGGATCAATCTGTTCTAACCCATTATTTGTTGATTAAAAAAAAAAAAAAATTAAGAGTTTAAAATAGATTAGGCAGCTGAAAATATGTCCCAAATTCCCAAAAGCATGAGATGAAACCACAAAAGGACTGGGACTGCCAGGAACATAACGACTACACAATAGTAGCCTAATGAATAAAGAAACAGTAAATCAAATACCTATACTAAATTATACTAAACACAGCAATCTTGTCCATAGATAAAGACTAACAGGGACCAGGTACATTGCAGTGGCAATGCAGCCGAACTCCCAAAATCATTCAAAACTCAGGGTGAAAGTCCAGCAGGCTTCTTTGTCACAACTTCCACCTTCACTGATTGCTCCTGTGACAAACACTTCACTACATGATAATTCAGGCAACAGAAGAGAGTACTACTGCAAGTGGTGCGTGTGTGTATATGTGTGTTATGTTTATGCAAAAAAAAAATTACACCAGTTGTTGCAACTCACTTCTGACAGATAGCAAACAAGATCAGTTGCCTGCATTAAAAAATGGGAGTCAGCTTTTAGTTTAGTTCATATAATGATAAAATGCACTTCTCCTCCTCAGTATTTAATTTCTTATTATATTTAGCTAAGAGCAATAAGGTCTTCATCCAAACCAGTTCACCTTATGCTCAGTTGTTTGGAAGTTGGGCAAAATCCTCTGTATAATGTCCACAGTCACAGGATTTTATTTTTTAATTTTTCAAAAGATGCCTGTTTCCTTATAATTCCGCAGGAAGAGAAAGACACAGAGACAGTTGTGTTTGTGGCAACATTGATTTCTTCTGAGTCATTAAAACTGGACATGAACAGCTTATTTGACTTGCACTGAATTATTCAAATCTGTCCAACAAGGGAGGAGACCAACACTGAAAACAAAAATTTAGAAGGTCATAAAAATCAAAGGTGACTTAGAGCTTCCAAATATAGGCATTATGTTATAGTGTATGCAGTCTCCGGCATTTGGCTCTTTTTCTGGATTTTCTGAATCATTCCCTGCTGGGGTAGAGAGTCTTAGCTCCAGAAACAGCACCTTCTCCCACCCATTCCTGCCCCACTACAGCAGTGGAAAAACTGAGTAGTCTCTGGTTAAATAAATGGATATGCTTGGGAAAGGGCACACCACCACACTGCTTTTCTGCCATGAATTACAAAGCTTCCAGCAAAATTAGGGGCCTTGGGAGGCAAAGTGGTTAACAGGGAATCTACTTTAAAAATATGCCTCTGTGTCCATGCAAAATAAAATGTGATTTGAAATAGCCTGCTTCCCTTTCTCGGTTAGGTACATGAACCATATGCTATCAAGCTCTTATGTGAAAGCTCATCATGGCTGCTTATTCAACCTCAGAAACTTAAGGTAGTTTTACTTTGTCATACTTTGCACAGCCTCGTCTCAGAGAAATGAGTTTATACAGTTAAAATCATAACAAAGGAACACAGTGAAAGTCAGTTTGTTTTGCAAAATGCTTGCTCAAGAGGAGTGCTGCAGCCTTTATGGTAGTACAACCACAATCATCTGATGACACCTGAGTGCCACAGAGATTTAGCCTGGCGTTGTACAAAGAGTATTGAAGCTTCCTGGCTCAATTTGGATACAGAACTCTGCAGTTTTTTACAGCACACTCTTAAGAAAGAGATTGACCCTAAAGAGCTGGCTCCTACTTCGAAGAGGCTGGCGAAGTGCCACAGCCATTCTGCATTTCATATGCACATCTTTTGGAGAAGCCTTTGTGCCAAACTGGAATTTTTTAAGTGGTGGAAGATGCTAAACATTGGGTATTAAAACAGAAGAATGTGCACAAGAAATGCTCCAAGAGACCCAAGAAAATTACTGAGGAGAGGCACTGTGATGAGGGAAAGGGAGCACTACAGAAACCAAGAGCAGTGCTTTGGTCAAGTGCACTTTTCTCCATGGCTCCTTCACAAGCAGCTTATGCTCTCTTGCAAATTCAAGGACATTTCGACAAAAAGGCTAAAATGAAGTGCATCATTGTAACAGCTGGGAAACAAAGCAGAAACTGTATTAGTAGACAGCCTGTATTTTTAAGGACTTCCCACTCTATGGTCAAAAGCCAGCCCACCCATATTCCTAGAGTGGAGCTTGGGAAGCTGGTGACAAGACCATGACATCAGTGCTCTGTAAGGGCATGGGGCAGGCATCCAAAGACCTTGTCAAGGTGACTCAGACCTTGTCACCATGAGAGGGGAGAAAATGTGGGTTTAACAAGGTAACACTCATACATTACTACTCCAACAAAAGTCTCCAGCACAGGCCTAGCCTAACACTATCAAGTCTGCATGTCAACAGAGTGGAGCATCAGTCAGCACAGCCATCTGCTGCTCCATGCACAGGAATGGTGTCAGGACCCACTGCCAACAACTGGGGTGCTCTCTTTACAGCATCTATCCCATATGGTGAAGGAAAGGTCACAATAGATGAGAGTTCCTCAAGACTGTCACTCAGCTAGCCCACTCAAAGGTTACTGAAAACAGAACAACCCAAGCTTTGAATGAATATGAACATTCACCCTCCTAAAGCAGAGGAGAATATGAGCATTCACCCTCCTAAATTGCACAGTCCAAAACAAAAAGTGAAGAAATGGAAAACTGTGAAAAGAAGCAGGCCCGAGGTAGCAAAGGCAGAAAATCCAAGCTTTGCCTATCAGTGAAGATGACACTCCATCTTTAAATACCAGAAAAGCCACAGGAGACATCTCAGACTTCACTACTATTTACAAGTGGTGTTTATGTTAAGCCGTAAAGAATTTTGTTTACACTGATGCTACTCTTGGGTTTCCAGAAACTAAAAGAATATTGTTGTCAGAAAACAACAGTCAGCCAATACTGAGGTTGCATCTGCAAGAGCCTACAGAAAGCACAAATTAGATAAGAAAAATCACCTGTCAAATAAGGGTAAGAAGTTAAAAGCCTTCTTTCCAAGAGCTAATTACAAAAGCATCCTATCAGCTTCACCTACAACACCACATGATACTGCATTAGAAAAGGGAATTTAGCTTATGGGGCATTTGAAGTGCCATTTATATAACTTTAACCCAAATAACAGACCAGACGGTCTTTCTATCAGTCCAGTTGTTTTGTACTTCAATAATGACTTTGAAGTGTGTTGAGGGTTATGTGAAGCTTAAGCCTCCAGTTAGCCAAAAGCCACAACCACATATAGCCTTTGCTCTAAGTATCAGGGTAACACAGAAAGGTTTTGATTTAAACCTCCAGCGGATGCATCACATAGCTGTAACTCTAATCCAGGAGCAAATGTAATCCATCCTCAGTTCTCAAAGTCAGAAAAACTGGCTGAGTCGACACTCTCCCAGCCAACAGCTGTCCTCAAACCAGCCTCTGCTCACTTTGCTGGCAGAGATACACCAAGCAGAAGGGACAAACCACTCAAAAAGAAAGTATAAACAACATAAACATGCAGCCAGGCAGACTACGGCCTGTTTCCGCAGCAATGGCTGCTACCATTCACTTTTTTTTCTACTGCATCTCAGAAAATTCCTTGGGATTGTGTGTGGCAAAGAGAAGAATCCTCTACCAACCAAATCCTGTGTGCCTGTCTTTAGCAGTACTGCAGAACCACAAACACAGGAACACTGGTCAAAAGAGACCATTTGATGCAGCAGTGTGCTCAACATGGGGCTATCAGGAGGTCAGCTGTAGTCTTGAAAAACCTCTGAAACACTAAGACACCATGACCTTGAGGTAACATCTTCCAGTGCTGCACCAGCTTCTGAGAGAGGAAGCTTCTTTTACTGTCTGTTCTGAAGATCCCAAACAAACCAACCCCCTGCTTGTACTAAAGCAGGCAGTTATTTTACCTGCAGTGCTGGGCTATGGGCTTCCTTTTGAACTTCACAGGGCTTCCTTGACACAGCTGAGTTTCTTCAGGATCTTCTGGATTCAAGGGCTCCCATCTGCCACAGTGGTCACTCCCTCAAATTACACACTGTTATAGACCATAACAACTTATTACTCATCATAGAGGATAATTATCCTGCATGGCAAACATCTACTGCCAGAAAATGTCTTTGTTGACAAAGGAGGAGGCTCATCTGACTAGATAGAGGGGTCAAGTAATGCTTTCATTCCCCTGCCCCAACAGCAGCTTGTGCTAGATTCTTTAGAGACGCATGGTAAGGAAGGCAAAGGGCTTCTTCACTTTCCCTGCTGCTCTCATCTCACGTAAGAGGATGCCACCACTGTCCATCTCATCTAGTGGTTCCCAGGCCTTCTGGGCTGCAGCCTGCTGTCCAGATTGAAGCTGCCCTCCACAGCAGATGAGACACTATTGTGAAATATCTGACCAAAAGGTACACAGAAGGGATGTCTCAGCAATGACAAGACCAGAGTCAAATCAGTCACACCTCAGGAATGAGGTAGGTGGAAGGCAACTAATCCTTTATTTGAGCTCCTGACTAGATCCTAAACTGTGTGGCATTTTCTGGCATGGGTTTATTAATGTGCCATGTTAAAAGTTCCCTTGAAGAAAGGATAGCAGAAGGTGTTTCCCCTTGTTGTATAATGTGCTTAGCAAATAGCACAGTTGAGTTACTTTACATTCACTTATCACAGCAGCCTCTTTGTTCTAGTATCTTGTGACTTTGAGATCAGGACAAACTCCATCAGTTAAGGAGCCTCATTAAAGTGATCTATTCCTTCTAGAGAAGAGGAAAAAATCTTAAGTATCTGTCATGGATGTTATCACTGAGAGTTTTAAATTGTGGAATAGTAAGTTTCAAATCAGGAGTGTTATATGAGCATACACACAGAAGCTTATATTGGCTGAGATAAGCGGCACTGTTACAAAAGCAGATCTTTTGGTCAGTGTCTGCAGAAACACTGCACAGTGGCCTGCCTAGTAAATGCTTCCCTGCAGCAGAGGTCTGTGCACAGAAGCATGACAGCTCACAGTTTCTCCTCAGTCTTAAGGAAAAGCCATGTGCTGTGGAAGCTCTAGAGGAATGCCGAAGTGGAGCCTCCTGAAACTGAATGGGCAGAACAGCAATGAAGCCAGAACCCCATATCATTTCTAGAGCAATTCCTGCAATTTCAAGAGCATGAGTCATGACTTTATGGCAAACAGAACCCCTGCATTTGTTTAAAAAACAAACAAAAAAAAGCAAACAAATGAGAATTAGTGTCAGTCTCCAAGTGCCTGGATTTGATAAGGAATAGTACAACACAGCTGAACAAGGCTGGGCAGAGCAGCACCATGCTGAAACACAACAGCACTGCCCAGGCACCCTGCTCCCAGTGCCAGCATCCTCTGGCTACATCCACCCTCCTGAGTTGCTGTATGGCAGGGCTCTGTCTTGCTCAATGGGCAGCTGGACTGACCAAATGCCAGAGATGGCCACCTGGAAAACCTCTCCCCATGACATGCTCCCACCACAAAGTCATTCTCCTGTCTGTGTAATTTAAAGCTAATGTTTCCATACAGCATGCCCTGTGGACTTCCACATGCTTTACAGAGGCAGCAAGTGGTGATGCCCCAAGCAGCCAGGACGTAGTCTGGCTGTCTCTTGCAACTGCAGGCAACGTGGTCTGAGCAGTCACCACTCCTGTATTCAGCAGCTGTTTAAGTGAAGCCAATTTACTTGGCAGACAAGAAGCTCCAAGATTAACCTGGATCAGCTCTGGGTGCTGAGAAAGAGTAACAAGCAGCTAGAGGGAGATCTCAGGGACACGTGCTTCTTCTTCAGTGATCAGAATGTGCTTGTGGCCACAGAGAAGTGACACCATTCCTCCAGCATCATGTCAGAGATGGAGGTGGGACAGACCCAGAGTGGCTACAGCTCCTAGCCACAGTCTACTCCACTTAGACCACCTCACGTTTTAGTTCCTCATTTAGATGTTTTACAGTGCAGGAATGCATACACATTATATAAGTGCTAATTATATATAGTGTACAGGGCTCCTACTTCCGACTTAAGGACAGCATTAATGCATTATTCATTACTTCAGCATTTACTCTTCACTATTTGGATCATTCCTCTGATTTTTGTAGTAGCCCCCCTTCTTCCTTCCCCCCCCGCCTTAAGTCAAATAGCTCCTAGCTATAATTTTGATTACAAATTGCAAGCCCTGGTCTTTGGAGGATTAATTATGAAGGTTGAGGCAGAGGAAAAACCTGGTGGATGACAAGTGGTAGTTTAGACGCACACAAGAGAGCAACAGGAAATGTCAGAGTCCTCAGCAAGGCCCTGTTAAACAACAGAAGTCCGAGGCTGTCTCTCAAAGGGCATCAAATAAATCCCCAAACACTGAACAGCTGCAGCTTAATCTTAACTGGCCATATGCTGTTAAAAAAATAAGCCAAAATAAACAAAAATTCAAACCAAAAGCAGACGCCTAAGAAATCACAAAGGCCGGGAGAATTGAAAGGGTCATTAATTTTATTTTAAAGCTCTTAATGAACACTGATGCCTGCAAACTGTCACAGCTGCTGCAGTGTGCAGCATGCAGGTATGTAACCAGTTACTACACAAAGTTGTAGAAATGACTTATATAAATAGCAGAGGACTGCATCTATTTATGGAGGAATTCTATTTAACCAGCCTGCTAGTATCCCGTAAGAAAAAACTGAAAGGTTTAAGGTCTAAAGAAAGGAGTAGTCATATCTGCTTTACCAGATGCATAATAGTGGACAATAAACACAATTCTGCTGTGTCAGCTGTGTCACCAAAGGTTTTTCTTTAGAGAGGGTACAGGTAAACTTAAAAGCAAAATTCCAAATCCTTCTAATTTTCAAGGACTGTGAGCTTGTTGGAGATTTAAAAAAAATTAATCTTTTTAAAGCTCTTCAAAGAGCCATGGAAAGGAGATTTTGTTAAACACATGATTCTCAGCATCTTCTTATTTGTGCTACACAGTGTGTGCAGGGCAAAGATTTAAGGCGCTTTGCCTGCAAGAGGATGCAGCCTGCCACAAGCTGCAGCAGCGTGCATTCCCTGAACTGAAATAACCCTGCACAGGCAGGGATCCAGCCAGACATCTTAGGGGTTACTAGGATTCACACTGAAAGAGGAGAAACACTGACTCTCGCTCTCGCTCACTAATAAAAATAAAAATTGCCAAAGGCAGATGTCTCCACATGCTTAAATTCAGCTGGATGGTATATGGTTGGGATTGCATTGCCACAGGATTGAATAAGAGGAAGTTCTCTTATCTCTCTTGGTTAAGCAAAAACAGCATTTTTGCTTTATAGAGAAAAGAGAAAAATAGCACACACACCACACAGCCTCTGTACTACTGTAAGGGAAAAGTTCTTGATGTTGTGCAAGTCCGAGCAGTGTAACAAAGGTTAATAGCGTTTACTGAGCTTTTAACAGGGCATAACGCTAGCATACCTGCACAGCATCAAAAAGGTTATTTTGATTCCTTTTCCTGTTTATTGCTCCATGACTAAAAGCTCAGAAAGGAGAAGGGGTTTGGAGGCAGAAGGCATTTACCAATTCTCCTTTCCATTCACCTTGCCCAATCATTTCAATTTTTTGCAGGTGTGCAACACACATTAAAGGTACTGTAGTTTCCAGACACATTAATCACTTCAGTGGGACTGATTTTGGTTTGAGGTCCAGGTGGCCAGGATACCCAGTGAGAAGGAAAGCCTCCACATGTTCTCCGGATGAAGAGAAGTCCATGGAACAGCAACTTGGAAGGCCCAGTCCCCCATCAAGCTGGCTCCCCTCATGCACGATGCCAGTCATGCACCTGGGGCTTCCTGAATCTTAATCTACAGCTGAACTGCCTGTGGTCCCTTACAGGCTCACCAGCTTCACTAGCTTAAGCAATAAAATACTAAGCAAACGATAACCCTGCTGTGGCATATACATATAAGCCAGTAAGGAAAATCACAACCACTTCCCCAATGCCTGAAACCCCAATATTCAGGAAAAGACTGGCCATGTCACAGATGATGAAAAGAAAGCAGGTACAGCAGCATTCAGTCACTTCGCTGAATAAAAAAGCTGAATGCAAGACAGCAATTTTGGCATCTCAGTAAGGTCAGCATGAAGCAGCACCATCCCTGGGGATAGGAGCATGAGGAAACAAAAAAAGTGAGCCCTAATGGAACAAAGAGGTAGGATAGGTCTCTGGGTGACACCAGAGGTCATAGCCAACCTTTTACCAAGTCCATAAGATGCCCAGCAAGGCAATGATGATAAGACTGGGTGGTCCCACTTGCCCCAGATGTACATATGACAATGTAGTGACACAGGAGGATGAGGAAAGAAGCAGTACCCTTGGGGAAGAAAGGCGGCAGTTCTCTTTTAGGAGAACATCGGGAAGAGATGACAGCATGTGTAACATATCTCATGACATAAGCACAGAGAAAAATGCTAAGGACAGCTTTCCCAGAAAAGCAGGGTAGAAGAAGAGAGCAGAAAGAAGAATTTTAAATTGCCCTTCTCCTCTTCAGAGAAAAGCACAAATAGTTCAGGCAAAAAAATGACACATTTTAGTAGTCAGCATGGGCAAAAAAAGAGGCTGAGACAACACTGGAACAGACCTTGAACAGTAATGCTCCTCCTATCATTTAAAAGGATGGCAGGGTGCTCTTCCCAGAGCCCAGGTCACTACAAAACCTCCCACCAGCGGAAGTTTGCTGACCACAACCAGAAGCACAGAGACAACCTGTTCTGATGAGCAAGCGGGGGAAACTTTTGCATGCACATATACAAAGACAGCATGCAAAGGGAGTTTGGCTACACCATGAGGCAGAGCCAACACTGTTGGGATCAATCTGCCCCCCCTTGCCGGCAAGAAAACATGGATTAGTCAACACTGCCACAAACCACCCCAAAACCAGCTCTGGACTGAAGAAATCTCTCACAAGGCAAAGCATCTGATTTCCTAAGTCAGCAGAGCCAGCCTGCTGGGCTTTTGATTTCCTCTCTGCCCTACCCCCATCCCAAAACACAATAATGCTTTAAAGCCCTCTTTCAAGAAGGGAAATACCCATCGTGTCTACAGGATGTAAGAGGTGAAAGGGATGTGGGTTAGCTGGAGGAGGTGGAGCAATGTGTCTGACTGCTGTGCCCTTTACATCATACCAGGATGTGACCCAAAGCTCACAGCAGCAACTCATAGAATTACAGAAATATTTAGGCTGGAAAAGATCACCAGCTCCAACCATTAACCTGACACCAGCAAGTCCACCACTAAACCCTGTCCCTAAGCACCACACCTACATGTCTTTTAAATGCCTCCAGGGTTGGCAACTCAACCACTTCCCTTGGCAGCCTATTCCAATACTTGGCAACCCTTTCAGAGAAGAAATTTTTCCTAATATCCAATCTAAGATCATGAATATCATTGGGATCTGACTGTGAAGCATCCTACCCACCTCCCACTTTAGCTGTCCTATATCTCCAGGAACACAGCCTTTTCTACAGGACATGGCTCTGAGGGACAAAAGCAAAAAGCGTGAGATTACAGATCACAACAGAACTGCAAAATTGTTAAGTGTAGCTCTAAGTTAATCCTGCTATTTTTTTTAGAAACTATCTTCACTGTTTTTGAATATTCCTAAAAGGCAAAGCTTGAAAGTTAGAGCCTGACACTGCAAAGCAGGCTCCAACATCTACACACCATTGATTTAGGGAGCCCAGTAAAGGCAGCTGCTGTTCATGTTTATAAATGTTTCCAGGTTCTGATCATTAGGAGAAACCCTGAAAAAACCCAGCTTCAATCCCAGTTTCCCTCTCCATACATATCTCCTTTAGCACTCCAAATACACACAGCTAATAACACTGGAAGGAACAGCAGTGCTAACAGCAGCACAGCCAGAAGTTCTAACTTCACCTGAGCTCCTGACCTGCTAGAAGGCAGGAAAATGTGATATAACATAGCTGGAATAAATTTCCTTTACTCCTCTTTCTCTCTGGACCTGCAAATGCCTCGAGAGCTGTGCAAAGTCTTCTGGAGAAGCACCTTCAGATATCAGGTGGGTTGATCTCAAGACCACCATCTTATAAATGATACCATCCAAATCTCCAAGGTCAAATCCCTGCACTGAAAGATGTCCTTGTAATGACATCTGAATATATCTATTTATTCATTACCTTGTTCTCTCTCTCTCTACTTGAATCTGGGTTTGGGAAGAAAAAAAAAAAAAAAAAAAAAAAAAAAAAAAAAGCCAGTTCAGTAGAAAGGACCCTCCTCCCTGTCCCATTAACCCGCTTTTATTTCCCCAGGCTACCAGCACACAAAAAGAAACAGCAAACCAGGTGCAGAGCATCCTCTAAGAAGGCTGCAAGAAGGGGGATGGTGTTTCTTTCTGCTGAAACCCAGCCCCACCACCAGTGCTAAACATTTGTGCTTCTTGTTGGCAGGCCAGCCAGCAGATAAATGGAGCACAGCCACAAGCCAGCCTGGCTAGCCAGGCATCCTCACTAACACACCACAGAGCCAAAGGCTCATCCCACCATCACACCATGCAGCCGCCCTCCACCTTGGCTCATCGCTAATTCAGGGTTACGTTATTCCCAGGAACCGCCGCTTGTGTTCCCGCATGGAAAGCCAACAAGGGAACATGCTAGCCTTCCGAAAAACCATGCTCTGTGAGAAGGAGGGATTAGGAGGGAACAATGTCAGAGTGTCTTCAGTGAGCTGGAAGCAATCCCAGCTTCTAGCTGCACAATGACATGCAGGAAGGAGTTTTGAAAGCTTCTCAGTCACAGAGGACCCCTGCTTGCCAGGCTCAGAGACGTCTGGATATAAGAATGGCCTTTACAGCATAAGGATGCAAGAGGACTACAGAGCCCCCTATGCAGACCAGACCTGGCCAAATGGGGAATGGTGGCTCAAGCTTAGCTTTTCCTTTCTTGGCATTGGGTGCTAATCATGTAGCCCAGATCCTTAACCTTATTTAGGTCAGGGGCTTCGGCACAAAAAAGTCTTAGAAACACCCGACTTCTGTGGGAATGAGAAAGTCTGCTTTATGCAGAGCCAGAGCTCTCCAAATACTGGAGCTGAAGTGTAAATGTGTCTTGGGAAGGGATGACAGGAGGAAATTGCGCTTGATGGGATGCAGATACTGGTACAAAATTATGTCTCGTGAAGCTTTGGATATGATTTGCATGTTTTGTAACAAGCTCCAAAGCAAACTCTTAACAAGCTCCAAGACAAATAAGGTCTTAACAAACTACATGCCGGGCATGAAACAGGATGATGTGGATGCTCGTGAAGATGTTCCCCATAGGTTCTTCCTGATGTGCTGGCCACTCACTGCCATGCCATGCATGCCTCCAGTTTGCCACTGAACTTCTCAAGCTTGAATAGGTGGTCACACGCCAAAACCAGTGGACAAATGGTGAAGCTGGCAGTGCAGACATCCCCAGGGAGAAGGAGCAAGAACATTGAATGCTGAGCCCTGGTGACAATTTTATTGGATTCCGTAGCAACATAAAGAGGGCACCAGTGATTCTTCTCAATGGTTTTTACAACCTGCAGGTCTACAAAGTCCGTGGAGAAGAAATCACAAACCTTTTACAATGCTGATTCCACTCCTTTTTCTTGACTATTCTGAGGGGCAAGTAATCATTGGTCCATGGAAAGTATTCCAGATTATTGGAAAAGGTGTGCCTCACACAGACTTTGTTACCATGACTGACTGCTTTCTAAAGTTGTGCTATAAAAACAACCCATAAAAACAATCAAACCAGTAATTTAATACCTATGGGCACAATACTAAAATATACCTTGTCATTCATTGCACCCATAAGGCAAAATGCCGGTATGGAAAGCAGCACATAAAAATAGGGTGACAGGGAAACATGCAGAAGTGTTTAACTGGATGAAACATTCAGGAGGATGAAAAACAAGGGATAATCAAACTGTCAAAAATTTAACCACCAAGTTAATGGCAAAAAAACTTCTAGATTGGACAGCATTTCCAAGAAATCCTAGTTTTGAGGAGTAGACCTGGGTGGTGAAACTTGACCCAAGCACAGGGAGTAATAAAAATGGAAGCAACAATCTCTGTGCTTTTTTTGGTTGGTGGATTCATGCTGTTGTATGACCCTTGCTCCTTGATAACATGAAATTGGCCTGCAGCGATAAAAACACAAGGAAATCTCATCTCCAGAAGAACTGAAGTTTTTAGACCATCATAGTAACACTCCTACTGAAAAACACACTTAGGTACGAGTTGAGAGAATACACACACTTCATGCTGCTCTGGCTGTAGACTCCAAAACAATAATCCAAAACATATCACTAAGCACTCTAAAAACTGGGGCACAGGGAACCTTGCGTGGGCAACTCAGGCTTTCTCCTACTAATACCAGGGATTAGCCAAATCAAGTTGGCAGTGATGACAAACGACACCGCCATGACAAAGCTGATATTCCTCCAGTACTTTCTATTTTTAAGAGATATTCTGAACAGCGTGCTGTGCTGAAGAGCTGCTAGACAAAAAGATCCTTCTGATATAAATTCATCAGTCTCTCCTCACAGAGCTGACATCTCCAGACAGTATCTTCAGGAAGATAAGATGCATATGGAAGAGGAACCGTAAACTGTCAGTGCAGCATGCACCCGCACAGCATAATCAGATAGGAAAAAAATACTGAGCACCCACACTGCCAAGTGCCTAAGGTACATACAAACTCCTTTAAAACAACTGCTCTAGGAAGTTAAAAACTAATACCACGTCCAATGCATCAGGAAGCTAACAAGTCATTTTTCTGCAGAGCTTTTAGTATCTCTGAGGAACAGAAATAGAAAACAGAAATACTTTTTTCCTTCAAAGCAATGGTACAAGAGCCTCCTCTAATTGCAAGAATTCCTAACACTCCCTGACATAAAAGGCAAGGCTGTAGTTTTCAGGCAGCTTTTGCCTGAAACTTGATATATCTTAAAAGGCACTGATTTTCAAACTGCCTGGCAAGAGGCCTCAGCAGAGAAAGAAATGCTGCAGCACATCTTGGAGCAAGAAGATGGCATTAGAATGATTTGAGGGAAGTATCACAGATGATCCAAGGAAACTGAAGTCGTCAGCCTTGTAGGTGAGAGATGATATCATTCAACCCTCACGGTGTGAAAGCAAAGGCTTGATCAAGCAGCATTTGAGATAACTGGAAGTGGTCAAGGTATGGCAAGACAAAAACCAAGTGAAACCAGTGAAAAGGCTTTAGATTCAGCAGGGGTGGAAAGAGGACATGGAATGGGGATAATGTTCAGGTTGCAAGAGGAAGCTTCAAAGACAGAAGCAAGTTTATGTGGCAATTTCCTTTCAACCTATGGACAACCAAGACATAGATATCTTCTCAGTTTCTTTCTGCCAAATTTCAGAGCTCAGCTGGGCAAAATAGGTCACCATCATCCTTGCATACAGCTCCTCAAAAATTCTGCTGCACACACACATGGAAAAAAAAAAGAAACAAAAGAATGGATAGAGAAGCAAGTCAAACCACAGCAAACTCCAAGTGCTCTCAGTTTAAAATAGAAATGGGAAACACTACATGCTTGGAGGTGGTTTCTGCACAGCCTCCATCCAGCAGCAATGCTTTCAGAACTTTGACTAACAGCCCAGAGTCAACATTGCTCAAATATCTATCTATATCCACAGGCTGATGACTGAAACTTTATCTGGTTCTTTAGGCCATGGCTTCCTTTTCTGCAGCACTGCTTTGCACTGGAGAACTCAGAAGCAATTAAAACAAGACATTGTGGGGGTTTCTTGGTAACCAATGAGTAATCTTCACCAAGAGATCCCTCTGGAAGGTGTTGGAAATACAGAGATATTTCCAGCTATCTGCCAGCAGTACCAACCCCTTTGCCCTCACCCAGGCCACATGCTGCTTATTGCTCAATGCTGTGTTTTCAGGAGAGCAGCCAGCACGGAGGGCAGTGGGCATGGCTGGTAGTCTCAATTGATTAGGAAAGGGGACTGTAAACACAGCTAGAGATAATGGAAAGAGCTGTACAAAGGACTAGCAGGAATATATAGAAAGATGGACAGCCAAAAATTGCATTGTCATTGCGGCCAGAATCACAGGAAAACTTGGGCTGGTCAGAATAAAGGTTGCAAAAGGTAGTCAGGTACCACTGCAGCATTTTCTTGACAATGACATTTATTTTAGCTCTTAATTCACTGGCAGCTCTGGGGTTTTGTGGATGGGGGCAGAATCTCTTGCAGACAGAGTACTTCCTTGCCTATATATTGTGCTGGTATGTGCCTCACCACCATCAGCCCCACACATCACAAGAGAGGGGAGCAATTCAAAGGTTTCCCTAAGGCCATCCTTACAGAAAGGGGCCCCATCATTGCAGTGGAAGAGCAGTATCTGCCTGTGTTAGCTTAAGATGGGATTACCACTGGAAATTTCCTGCCCTATTAGAAAAGCAGCTAAGACTATCCTCTCTGACAGGGGTTCACACTATTCCATATTTCTGCCTGCTTAGAAGGAGAAAAAACAGAGGAGTAAGGTAGTCATTTAACATTCTACAGGCGGTAGGTTTGACAGCAAACCCGTAGAACTTGCCTTGCATGTATGAAAGGAAAACTTGCCTGACAGTTCATTTTTCAACACCAAATTAAGACCTGCTTTTGACACAACACCCTGCAATTCAGCGACATTGAGACGGAACCACGCTTAGTCTTATATTTTTAAACAGAATAAATAAAGAAACCAAATATAAGGTTCCTAAGTTAACATCCAGTGTGTATCCAACAGCACACGGCTCCCAGGCCGGCAGAACGGTGGCTAACCTTTACTCCAGACAAGCCTGAGAGAGAGAAGGTGGGCACTGACCGGCAATTACCTCCGGCGAGCCGGGCAGCTGAGCGCCTGCGCCTCCGCGCCCGCAGGGCTGCGACCGACAGGGCGACACGGAAGCGGAGGGGAACGAGGGAGCTATAAATACCAAGGAGTCGAAGGATCGGTCTGGAGGCAAAAGCAACAGCCTCCTGATTCCGCCCGCCCCGTGAAGCGGAGGGAAGGGCGGTGCTGCAGGGCTGGCGCGCAGCGGGCGCAAGGGATTCAGGGCAGGAAGGCTGCCGCTGCCTCACGCAGCCAAAGCAGAGTTGATCAATTAGCTGTTCAGTAACCCATTAAAAACCTGTTCAGCTGTGAATGTCTCGGACAGCTGCTGTAGCTAAATTTGCAGAGGAGTTCGAGCACATTACCTCAAACACCTATAAAAACAAACAGAGAAAAATAGCCACGCAGAAGGAAAAGGAAATTTTCTGGCTCCTCCTCTTTATCCCTAAGCCTCCGGTGAGAATTGCTCCCAGGTACAGCCTTGCCCATTGGGATGTTCACCACAAAGAGCAGAAGGGCATTACTGTGTTCTGCCCGCAACTCCATGACAGGTACAGGGACAGAAAAGACAGACAGCCAGCCTGCACAGCCATGAGGCTCCCTTCCAGATGGCCTCAGCCAGAGGAATTCCAATCCATCCTGCACAAGCAGGCTGCATTAATTCCACTACACTCACAATGCACACCCAGTGTCCACAGTGTTCTCAGCCATCCCTAGCGCACACGACAATATAACCCCAGATGTCTTTTTCCACAGGAATTAATTGCCTTTTAAATTATATTTTTATATACAGTTGAACTTCTGGAACATGCATGCGCATGGGGCACGCACAGGGTAAATTTATTTCTCTTACTCACTGGCCTCTAATAATTTTACCACAGGCACTGAAAATAACAGCTTGGCACTGATGCTGGGTTCCTTCCTGCATAAACCCCCAGCAGCAGGGATGGAAAGGAGGTCAGTGGCACTGAGCCTCCCCCACAGCAGTGACCGAGCAGTTTAAAACACTCGTGCCATTTGAAAATGCCACATGGTCTGATCAGGACATGGATATGCTGTATATGCCAGGGGTGAGATGAAACAGAAAATATCCTTCTTTTACCATAGCTACATATTCCCTTCATATTTATCTACCACTGATATGATGCCCACCCTGCTCCAGGCACCTTACAAGGCATTTTGGAATCCATTGTGGAGCAACCAGGCCTGAGATGAGGGAGAGGACCAACATGAGAAAGGAGGTCTCTGGTAGGTCTCCCTCTCCCTCAGAAAAGCCATCATACACTTTTACTCTCTGATAAATGAGGGGGGATCACAAGCTATTACTCAAACAAAGCACAGTATCTCTGTAAAATAATAATGAAAAAATCTGGAAGAGAAGAAGCTATTGCGTTCCTATTTTTAAGCACTGTTATTATTAATGTGCCACGTTCTTGTCTCCATCACCACACCATATAATAGTGTTGAGAAATTACTGCAGCATATTGTAATTATTTCAGTAAGGACACTGTGCTTCCATCTGTCAGCTTACACTTGCATTACAATGAAGAACAATGTGACTTAAAAATAAAGTTACATGCACACTGTAATCCATGACCTATCACCTCTTCTCCACTCATCCACCCAAATCTTGAAATCATGATTTAGGCAGGATGCCCAGAGAAACACTAATTAGAGACTAAAGAAGCAGGATCCTCCTAACAATGAAGCTGTAGGAAACACACTGAAGCTCAACTCCATCAAGAAGGATGCAGCTAAATTTGAAAAAACCTGATTGTGTCCTAAATGTCCCTGTTTAACACTGCTGGAGACCCATGTTCACAGTGAGCTAGACCAGCACTTGGTTCCAGAGACAGTGTTTTCCTCTGGTTAACAGCAACTGACCAAGTTTCTGCTTGCACCTTGTCAGGAACTTAGCAGTCCTGTCACTGTTTTACACCACAAACAACACAGGCTTCAAGATTCAGAAGGCTATAAAGTGACTATTTATCTCGGGCTGTGTCTCCTTTATATACTATTTTACACAGACCAATTTGATTGGTGAAACAAAGGCAAACCTCTTCAATCACATTGGTCAAGCCAGAGGGACATCAAGAAGAAGTCCCTCCTGTCAGAAGGGATGAATAACATAGGTGCAGTTACAAAGACATTCCTCATGTTTACCAAGCTTTCCTGGGAAAGAATTTCAGAAAACCAAAACATCAGGCCTGGAACCAGGACTACACAGTCCCTTGGTTCTTCTTTCCCAGTAAGAAATGGGAATGGTACTATTGCTCTTTTGAAAGACAAAGTTAGAAAACCACCCTTCCTGCAGCTGTACTGCAAATTCCCAAACCACAGAAAAATCACAGAGCATTGAATATCTCTGTTTAGAGGACAAAGCCCTATGTGTAGGTACCTAGTCTGTCTCCTACAGGCCTGTGGGACGAGCTTTCTGAAAAGTCAAGCAGGATGAGGTTATAGTCTTCTGGCCTCTGCTTGTGATTCAGGAACAGGCAGTATAACATCACTTAATAATTCACCAATTTATTACCATAAATCAGCCAACCCATTTAATCTTTGCCACAAGGAATAAAGCAAACCTTGCAGGACGGGCGGGAACAAGCTGGCAGCTCTGGTTTACCAAAATACCCGCAGTGTGTCACATTAATCTAGTGACACAAAGTAGCATGTGCAAAATAGTCACGCAGGCATGGATTGAAACTATGTGGCCATTAAGCACTGCCAGATGTATCAATTAGACATGTTGGGAGAAAAGAATAATAATACACGAACCAACTCTTTCCCCACTCACCTGTTTCATTTTAGTGAAGTGTTATGGCACAAGTAACAGTGGCAGGGCATGGTTATAATTTTCAAAAGGAGAAAAATAATGTTTATTTTATATGGATAAACCAGCCTTTAACTATACTATTTTCCAGCCACATTCTCAACTTTAAAGCTGATAAAAATGACTGGTTGGACACAGCTCTTGAATGTTCAGGAAATGCGCTGAAACTGCAGCTGTGCAAAGTTAAAACAATGCCCAGATCTCCATTTAAAACAGAAAATCCCTGGAAAGACTACTCAGGGGTAATTTCAAGGGCCTGTCCTACATTCCTCTGTCATGTCTGAGGAAGGAAAGCTGTGGGGGCTGAGGCAACAGAGACTAAGCAGAATCAAACAGCTCAGTGCATTCACCTCTGAGATCTCCTGCAGAGCACGTGGCTCCAGATGCACTTTTCCAAGTGTGTGGACACAGGGACAGCATACACCTTTCATGGTCTTGCTGCAAGTCCACCCACTGCTTGTGATCTCTCCTGAGAAGACCCAGGAGTAGTGAAGTATCTTGAACAAGCAGCTCATCTCCTGCAGGAGGAGCAGGTGATGCCCTTGTAGAGAGGCTCAGTACTGCACCCATATGAAGTAGAAGTTTGGAAATGGAATTTAAGTAATGTATTACTTGATTAATTTGAAATTGACATCACCTGTTTCCCCAGCAGCAGTCCTGAAAGGGGCTGGAAGCCCTCTCCAAGATGGGAGCAGTACCTCAGAGGAGCCCTAACCCCCAGAGAGAGGGCAGTGCTCTTTAGCATTAAGCTTGGCAGCCTTCATGTGATTTTACACAGGCAAAGGAATGGCCCAAAACCTGAACCAGAGTAAATCAGTCAAGTTTCATTTCACTGGAAAAACTTCATAACTCAGGGTCTGACCTGCTGCTTTCCCGTGCCAGATGGTATGCAGAAGGCAGTTCAAGGTTCCCACTAGTCTCCAGTAAGTAAAATATCATTGGTTTCATGCAGGTTGAGGAAAACAAAACAAAACAACAAAACAAAAAACCCAAAACAACAGCTCTTGAATCACCCCATTTTTTTGTCCTCTGAGTTATAAGAAAGTGCAAATTAATGGTGGCTTTATATGCATCATTTTTTCTACTGCTCATTAAAATCCCTTTGTGAAGTGCATATAAATGATATCATCTAACAATTCCTTTTTTCTCAAATTTTCTCTGAAGTTGCAGGAGGCAGGATTTCCTCTCTATTACATAAGGAGAAGAGGGTGTATTTGTTCTTTTGCTGTTTAAGACTTATTAGCATGGTCAGATTACTCAAGCCAGGCCCTCCTTCCTGATCTTTTCTTGCAGGGGAATTATTCTTGGCAAGGCTCCAGCCTAACCCAGTGGAGGGAAAACCAAGTAGCTTTACAAAGAAAGAGATATAAAACAGATGCACCTCAGGGCTTAGACCGACCACTGAGAGCTTCAGCAACAGTGTAGAAACAACAAATACAAGCTGGTGATGAGCCTCTGAAGCATGGAAGTACAGCCACCACTACCACCATGATAAATTACTACGATGTCTGTTCAGTGAGGGTGCTATCTTTTCCATCATCTTGACAGGAAACACAATACAATCCTGGAGACAAGGTACCACACCATGCCCCTTCCCAAGCAAATTAACCAGCCCCACTAGCAAAGAAGTGACCCTTGTAAAACCCCACCTCTCAGCCCAGACTAACAGACTGGAGTGGAAAGCAAAAGCCCCACCCTGTTATTTAGTGTAGGGGAACAATGGGGAAAATGGTTCTCCTGCCTCCAGCACCTAGTGCAGGGGCCTGAGAAAGATTAAGTCTTCCTCCTGTCTTAATAGGAAGAGATTGCTTCAGAGGTTGGCTCAGAAACTTCTCTTTTTATTAGGTGACGAGAGGATGTGCTTAAGGTCTCCTGGGGTAGGTAAGGCTAAGAAGAGGAACTTTCAAATATGGTGGCAGAGCAAGGGTTACCCAGGGCTTGTCCACCCACTGCCATCCAGGAAGCAATTTTGGGCTGAGGTTTACTTACTGTTCCTCCAGCTGAATACTGATTTAAGTCTTAGACACAGAAATTGAGATTAATTTCTTGCCTTTGAGAGACCTCTATGCTTCTGTCTAACCAAACTGAAAAAGCTAACCAGTTACAAACCTTGGGAAGAAAGAACTGACGTGTTCCTAAGGCTTGCTCTCCATGCCAAGAAAGAAAAAAAACACAACACCAGTGGTAAGTACAAACTTTATTCTGGTGTTTGTATTTGTTACTCCACAGGCATTCGAGTAATAACTTATTTTATAGTGAAAAGAGCCAATCACTGGGACAACTTACAAGGGAGGCAGAAGAACCACTCTGCTAGAGATTTCCAAATCTCTAGCCTGTATGATTGGACACTGTGATAGATAATTTCATCCAGGCTCCCCTTCCCAGGAAAAGCTGAGTCAGATGATAATCTGAGGTCACTTTCAACCTGGGCTCTTCGGTGGTTCTGCAGTTTTTGCAACAAGTATTAAGGCTTGATTACTTACACTTTTTGCATGCAGAATATGTAACTGCACCACGAAGCTGACCAAAGAAAGCAGCAGAAGGAAACAACAGCTTGAACTGCCTGACATCTGAAAGGAAACTGAGCTGGGTTCTGTGGACCTTTGGACCCACCATTGTCTTGACACACTGTCCCCCTCCTTTAGATAGAGTACAAGTCCTGGCCTTCAAACCCTTGTTCAATTTTCATTCAGTCAACTGCAAAGTGTGCTTACAAGAAAAAAAAAAATAGTTAAGAGGTCTTCACAAAGTTGCTGCTCAATATTATAAAGCATCATGAAAACCAGTTGGAAAACCTCCATTGAAAACCATGCTGGGAAAGGTGCACAACTGGCTACCTGCAGACTTTGAAGCACACAGTCAAACTGGAGTCTGCACCTTTACAGTGCCCTGTTCTGTTGGTGTTGCACATGCCTGCCCCACACTTCTTCATGGGATCACCCAGCTTGGTGCCCTGACACCTGACAGCCAGAGAAAGCAGTCACAGGGTGTCACAGGAGCCACGAGCTCAGTTTATGGCAAGGAGGGACAGGTCTGAAGCAGGTATGGATAAGAAGTGGCAAATGTGCCCTTCCCTATGGACCTGGGGTGTGGGAAGTTCTGGGGTACTTCCACCATTCTGATCCAGAGAAAACATCCTCTGGGGTTCAAAACATGGGGCTACTAATTCTCCACAAAAACACTTGTTGCCTTTTACCTAAACTTCCCCTTCTGATCATGCTGCTCATACCCTACCTTTTTCTTTATTTTTTTTTTGGTGAGAAGAAGCAATTCCCCCTGAAAATGGGAAGGACATGGGGGTCAGCTGGGGGGGATGACCTGCATCCCCAGAAACAGGCCAACTCTGACTCTCTGTCAATAAATCCCAGATTTTCTGAACAACACCTGCAAGAAACACTGCAGGTTTGGGTAAATTCACCCCAGACTTGATACTTCAATCCAATTACGTGTCACACTCGCCTCCTCCTTCACCATGTTAAGCTCTTCTAAAATTACCCTCTAGTCCTCTGAATGAAAACACCTCGCTCCTTCACTTCAAACACTGTGATAAACATAGATCCCTGTAATATGAGAAAAGAGGGTGAGGACCTTGCTGTATTTCATTATTTTTGCACTTCAGCAATGAATTTCAAAATAGCTTAGCAGTAGTAGTCATGCTTACTGATTTAGTGTACATTCTCTTCACTGCTCTTCAGAAATTTAGCACTTCTGGGAACAAGCGTGAAGACTTTGAATTAGGTTTGTTTTTTTTTCCCTCTCCTCCCTTCAGCAGGTTACAATATGACATTTTCTTACTTTTTGTTTGGTTTGAATGGAAGTCTGGCCCTCTCTCCTTCCTGCACAACTGTTCCCTCAATGCAAAGACAGGAGGAGCTTAGCCTTCTTACCTCACCTGGAAAGAAGCAGTACTATTCCCTGTTGTTAACACCTGAAAGGACAAGCCCAAGGGGTTTTAAAGCTACTTGCTGTGACCAGGTCATTAAAAAACAAAAAAATCCAACCAACCAAACAATTTTTAAAAAGCAAACCCTAAAGCAAGCCCCAAGACAAGGCCCAAAGTAAGCCTTTCAACTGGCGTAAAAGTCCTCAATACATAAATTAAGATTCTTTGCACAGTTTTATGAATCTTCTTGACTTGCTGTGCTTTATTTCTGGACTTAACAAACCAGGTGAGGCAGCTCCTCCAGCTGTAAGTACTGCAACAAGGCAGTACTCCAGCTCCTGAGAGCATCCTGGACTACCCAAGACCACCCCTGGCTATAAGGGACCAGCCTGAAGGAGCACACTCATTCATGCAAAAAGGGCAGCAGCAAGCAGGTGACCATTAGCACAGCTCACAAGGGCACCTACTGCCAGGCCAAGCAGCCTTCAGATCCAGCTCCAGCTTGGGTCATAGCTGGAGACTTGAGCAACACGTGGGACACCCACAGAGCACCTTGAAAACACAGCCCTGGATTTTGTGAGGCTGAAGTGCTGGTAAGCCCCATGCAGGGATATATTCTTGCTTGGAGAAGCAAGAGGTGAATTTCTCCAGCTGACTGTCTACTGAAGTTGATTTACCTGGGCAAAGATTAGTTTGCAAGGCATTCTGTCCATTCCCAGCGTACACGACCTGAGCTGAGAGGGAGACCATGGAGCTCAAAAGCAGAATTAAGGCAGTTTCCAGCCTCAGCTGAGGCTGTTTTACAGCTGCAAAGCTCCACTGACCCCAGCAATGCTTGCACAAGCAAGAGGAAATTCCTCCCTGAGTTGCTGTGTACGGCTTTTCCCAACGTATATTTTTTCCTGCATAGTGTTGCTTTTTTCTGTTCCCACATTTATTTTCCCAGCAAAGTTTTTGCAGGCTTGCCTGTGGATGCACATTGCTCTCATTTCTTTCCAGTTTCTCACGTTATCACAAATTTGATCAAGTACAGAAAACAATTGCATCGTACTCACCCTGTGTGATTGATGGCACAGATATGTGCAATAAAACACTACAAAAACAAGTACTTCTATCAGACTCCTTTGAAACTTCAGAGTATCCAGAAGACATTTCACAGCACCCAGCACAGCTAAGTGCCTGTGGGCTAAGCTGGACAGAAACTAAGCACCATGCAGTCTAAGGGCAAAAATAAAACAAACTTCTAGGACCACACTGCATATGCAGCTTGGGCTAAGGCAGCTTTATTTTGTAAGCCACTACATCTCCCTGGTTTTTGTAATAGGTGGGCCATCTTGTTTGGAGCTTTTCCCCCCAAAATGCTGAAGTTGCAGAAGTGACAGTTATCGGTTTATTAGATGACGTCCTTAAAAGTCCCTTATATATGTATATTAAAAAAAAATGAATCACCAAAGTCACTTTTCTTCCAAAACTAGATTACTAGAATTATTCTGAGACTAGTGATAAGCTGAGTTTCTTTCCCCAGCAGCTCCATTCCAGCCAACCAGCTGCTTACCAAAAACAAGAAACAAAACAAAAAAACAAACAAACAAACAAAAACAAAACAAAACAAAACAAAACAAAAAGAAAGAGAGAGAGAGTGGAGACAAAGGGGGAAGCACAGGATATCTGAACTAGCAAAATATTGACAGATGTTAGGCTGAAGCCATCAGTGTAACATCTCAATTATCCTGCTGGTCTATCATCTTCATTTTGGGTATCAAATAGTGGTGGCTGTGAGATGACAGATGTTTCTTACGTGGGAGCACCAGGCTCCCAAGCAGTGCACAGCAGAGGTATCCCTGGCCACAAATACTGTACTGCAGCACAGGATTTCATATCACTGTCACCATCCTGACCTCTGCAACTGCACCGACAAGAGCTGTTATTCAGCATATTATTGGAAAAGGACAGAGATAACAGCTCATCAGAACTTTCCCTCCCCACAACATCCCTTCTGCAGAAGCCCAAGAGTCCCCTGCCCCTATTCACTTCCTGCTTGAAGTCTGAATGGCAGCCAGAGAGAAAAGTTACTTTACCTCTGTTGTAAACTGAATGCCAGATCAGCTGGGACAGATTTAACACATGAAAAGGCAAGGGCTAGAATTTTTTCAAAATGCTGATTGTAATCTATGTTTCTGTGTCCAGCAAAAAGTTTAGTAAGACAGACATCCCCAGCACTCTTGTCCAGTTACAGACAAAAAATCAAAACCCAAACTCTCAGCTTTTTTTTAACACCCAAAGTACCATCCTGTTGGCCACACCACCAAGTGACCTTGCTCAGTGCAGTCAGGGCACAAAGCCTGGCACAAGGATGGCACAGCCTGCCCAGGGAGGTGCTCCATGTCTCACACCCCCAAGGATGAGCAGTCCCTCCAGCTCAGAAGGTGCCCCATGACCAGTCCTTCACAAGCTGTATCACCCTTGCGGGATGAGCTGTGGCATTCCACACCTGTTACACTGCCCTTCCCCTGCTACTGCCCCCCAGCTTCTGACAGGAAAGGCAGCTCTCCATGACACGTTCAAAAGGCTCTTAATGGAGAAACAATCCTTGACCAACCATTAACAGGCCTGAGGTGACCGACGGTGACAGCCCAGCCTCCCCTGCACAGCTGTGTGTACACACACAGAGCTCATCAGCAGCTCCACTGCCTATTGAGGGTTATAGCAGCTTTACTGAGGGACAGCCACTACAGTCTCAGCCTTATGACTCTAACAGGGTTTCATGCAAGAAGTAGGAAACATTTAGTAATCCTAGGAAGGAGTGAGTCCCACCAGGATCACAAGACTCTACAGCACCCAAACCTCAAAGGCATGAGCCTACAATCCTGCGTGGAGCTGGGCCTGCGGGTCAGGTGCTGCCTCCTACCTGTTCTCCAGCAGCGTCATGCACACGACCTCCCGCACGCCGGGGTTGTTGGCCTTCTCGATGGAGCAGCTCTGCAGGTTCCACGTAGCCACCCTTAAGACGGGTCTGCCATCTCTCACCCCCCCAAACATCTCCACAGAGGGCCGAGTGGATATGATCTGAGTTGGACCACCAGGAGGAAAGTCCAAGTCCTCGCTCTGGAGGCTTAGAGAGGTGGGGCTGGGGTGAGGCTTGGCCATGAAGTTGAGGCCACCGTTGGTATTTGTTGAAGGGGGCCTGGAGCGCTCTGCAAAAATCTGGTGTCTGATTTTGTCCAGAAAGGAGGAATTAATGCAGTCCATCCTCACCAGGTCCTCGATACTTTTGAAGGGCCCATGCTCTTTACGGTAGTCCACGATGCTGTTGGCGATCTTCTCAGTGATGCCACGGATGCTCATGAGCTGTGCCGGGGTGGCGGTATTGATGTTGATCTTGGTGGCGGACAGGTGGTGCTCAGAGGCCGGGTCCTTGCGCAGGGAGCTGGGCGAGTGCTGCGCCGAGCTGCCCTTGCTGCTCACGCAGATCTCGAACTTCACCTGCTCCAGCTTGGCCGCCCCCACCCCGCTCACCAGCGCCAGGTCCTCCACTTTCTTGAAGCCGCCGATGTACTCGCGGTACTCCACGATGTTCTGGGCCACCACTCGGGTGACCCCGGGCAGGGTCATCAGCTCCTCCTCCGTGGCCGTGTTGATGTTGAGCCTCTCCTGGTTGACGAGGATGTTGCTGAAGTTGCACGCCGCGCTGAACTTGCGGCTGTGGCACAGGTCGGCCGGGTCGCGGGGGATGGAGCGGTGGCAGCCCAGGCTGCCCCCCATCTCACCGCCGCCTCGGGCCGCTGCCGGAGCCGAGGGAGCGGGCGCGGGGCGCTGCCGGGGCTGCCCGCCCGCGACTCATGGACCTCCGCGGGAGGCNGCGCTCCCTCCCTGCCCTACCGCCGCCGGGGGCCGAGCAGGAGCAGGAGGGTTGACCAGTGCTTGACCTCCTCCCTCCCGCGTGGGCACACGGGGGACTAAGTCCCCAGTGCTGTCGCCTGGCCGCTGAGGGCAAGGCTTTTTCCGCCCCCAGGGGAAAGGGCACTGAGGTCTCAGGTGTTTAGACGCCCCCTGCAGCATTATTGTCCCAGAAGTTCCCTGGGCTCGGCTGTCTGCAGCTGGAGGGGCATGGGTGTGTTTTCAGACCTCGTGAAAGCCTCATCAGTCATCTCCGCAGGTTTTGTGCTCCTGCAGGCACTGTGCTTTTATACCTCGCGGTAAAGCCTGCATTTTTTCCTTTCTTTTTTTTTTTTTTTTTTAACATCTCAGGCAATTGTGAGAGTGCTGAACAAACTGAAACTCTCCACAGGCTGATGCTTTTGGATACGTTAGGTCTGTATACTATGTCTGCCTCAGCCGGGGTGGTCGTCTGCAGCATGCCTAGCCCTTCCCTGAGTAACCTCATCCTACACCAAAATCCTGGTGGTGTATTGCCCGTGTTCCTCTGCTGGCTTTAACATAGTTTGTTTTTGCCATGAGAGCCACAGCAGCCCCCCACTGCCCATTTTGGTGAAGCCACTGAAATATTTAACCAGTTTCTACTGCATCCAGTCCCATGCTGCACAGTCTGCAATGCTATCTGTAGCCAAATTAGCTCATTTGAAACTAGCTTGACTGTGCCCACACAGGAGTGACTGCAATGTCAATGAATCGAAACATAATCGGTGGGTGTAATTGAAAGGAAGGGGGAATTGAAAGAAAGAGCAAACATATGATTGCAGATGTCAGCTATGCGCCCTGATGCTGCCTTGTGCTGACAGTCTCTCTCTACGTATTTCTTTAGTTGCATAGAATATGGTACATGTGTATTTTCAACATGAAGACACTTGGTTGGCCCTCTAATGAAAATGAAACCACTTGCAATAGCAGCTTGTACACATATTTTTNCATCTCAGGCAATTGTGAGAGTGCTGAACAAACTGAAACTCTCCACAGGCTGATGCTTTTGGATACGTTAGGTCTGTATACTATGTCTGCCTCAGCCGGGGGGGTCGTCTGCAGCATGCCTAGCCCTTCCCTGAGTAACCTCATCCTACACCAAAATCCTGATGGTGTATTGCCCGCGTTCCTCTGCTGGCTTTAACATTGTTTGTGCCATGAGAGCCACAGCAGCCCCCCACTGCCCATTTTAGTGAAGCCACTGAAATATTTAACCAGTTTCTACTGCATCCAGTCCCATGCTGCACAGTCTGCAATGCTATCTGTAGCCAAATTAGCTCATTTGAAACTAGCTTGACTGTGCCCACACAGGAGTGACTGCAATGTCAATGAATCGAAACATAATCGGTGGGTGTAATTGAAAGGAAGGGGGAATTGAAAGAAAGAGCAAACATATGATTGCAGATGTCAGCTATGCGCCCTGATGCTGCCTTGTGCTGACAGTCTCTCTCTACGTATTTCTTTAGTTGCATAGAATATGGTACATGTGTATTTTCAACATGAAGACACTTGGTTGGCCCTCTAATGAAAATGAAACCACTTGCAATAGCAGCTTGTACACATATTTTTCATGGCAAGCTAATGGAAATTATTTGGGTCCGCCTGAAATAAAAAGTTAAATTTATTCAGCTTCTTGGCGAAGGAGAATGTGATGTGCTTAAGAGAGTGCAGGCTGCACCAGGCTTTACCAGGCTTTCAGACTGCACAGGGGCACGGGTACTTTAACACTGGCTCTGGATACTCTGCTGCATATCCCACATTTCCCTTCTGTTCGCCCCAGCAGCGGAGTTAGCAAATTCTCATTACGGGAATGGTACTGGCTGCATTAGGGCACTGGCTGCATTAGGGCATTGGCTCTCTGCTGACTGCTGGAGCAGAGAAAGTGCTCGCTTAGGTGATTAAATGCTTCCACGTCTGCTGGAGAGCGCTCTGTGCACTGCGATAGCAGCGGCCAATGCAGCAGGAGTCATGCTGGGCCTGTTCCTGCTGGGACCATACCAGCACAGAGCTGGAAACAATTAACTGTTGAAATGAGTATTCTTTGCAAGGCAGTATTATTACAGTAATAGCTCCACAAGCTGTTATCTCAGTAGAGAACACACTCTTTTGCTGTCTACAGCAGGTTGTTTTGCATTGATCCAGGCTCATTGACTAAGTCTTGAAGCTGAAAAGCCCCAAAATCTATCTGAGGCATCATCTATGTTGCAGGCAGTACTAGGTTTTCTGTGTTTCAGAAAAAAAGGCAGGAGCATCTTCAGAAAGGAAACAGATGTTCCTTTTGTCCAGCATTTTTTGTTGACAGCAACTACTCAATATTGCTGGAATCTGCAGCAACAAAACAACCTGTGAGACTGGATGCAGCTGAGGAAGCAGAGCTCAGAGGGATGCAACAAGTGTCCCATCATCTAATCCCAAGTGTGACCTCATGCTAATGTGAAATGGGGATTGGGGGGGGGGNGGGATTATCATTCCATTAGCCCCATACCTGTATTTTTTGTTGTTGTTGACAGTTACAGGAAGCTTGCTGAGATCTGAGTCAACTTTTGGCACATTTCAGGAAAGCACCAAAAGATGTGAAAAGGTACAGGGTTGGTTTTTAGCTTCAAAAGTTAAAGAGAAAACAAATGAAAAAAGATTAGTCAACTGGCCTGACATCAGTGTTAGGCAATCCATTAATTTGAGAAAGCTAAAATTGAGATTCAGTCAGTAAATTATTGAAAAAACAATGGCAAAATTATTGACAGCCAGTGTAGGCAACAGAAAATAAATCTCATGAAACCCAGGTAGATACTAGATTTTATCTTTGATCCAATCCTGAGTTCAGTGTGTGTGAATTTATTCAAGGAGAGATAGATTGATCATGGTCTCCTGGTGCTGACTGACTGGCAGGTAGCCTCCCCGGTCTGCTTGGCACCTGTCCTGGCAAGGGGCCATGAAGCCAGGATTCCTGAATCTCTGTCAGCCCCAACAGGTTTAGAGGGCTCTGAGACGCTGTGGGTGGCTTATTTCTTACTGCTGCCTACTGAGCAGCTGGCTGCTGGCCAGGGCTGGTTTAAAAACCTCTCAGTGACAGCAAAATTGAGTTTCACTGCTCTGAGGGTGTGAATCTGGGGAGGACATCACAGGGCCAGGCAGGCTCCAGCAGTGAGAGGTGTGAGGGGACACCCTCAAAAGGCCCTTGGGAGCAACCATCACACTTCCTTGCACAGTCTTTTCTGTGTTTCATTGGACAGTGTTACTAAGCAAGGAGCCAGAGAACAATGGTTTTATCATTGCCCAGTGGCCATTTGTTATCTTGGACTTGCTTTGCCACTGTCTACAGCTCTCCTCAACTGAACATCTCACATCCTGTACCCCTAAACTGGTAGTGGAAGAGGTTTCTGGACAGCTGAGTGCCACCAGGGCAAGCAGCTGGCCATATGAGAAACACAGGGGAAGGGTTGTGTCACCTGCTTGCCCGCTTTGGAGGTCTCAAACACCTCTTCCCTGCAGGAATTCTTCAAAGAGGAAAGAACAAAACCAAACCTTTTCCATCTGAAGGAGGTTCTGCAGTACTTCAGGCATATAAATACAATGTTTAAGGATGATATGGAAGTGCTTGAGCCTGATGGAGTAGGAGCAGGTACTGGTGAACAATGTCTTTTGGCATAATTGATGCAAAAAATCAGCCTACAGGCCAGTAGATTTTAACATTAGCATTTCAAGATGGTTTAAAAAGAATCTATTAATTTATCTTTACACTTTTTAACATCTCTCATCTACACTGCAGAGGTTCTAAACAAATAAACTGAGTTTTATGATGAAGGATTTAAGGAGCCAGAAGATGTTACTCAACAGAAAAACAGAGAGTTTGTCTTCAGTCTTCAGGCAGAAATTGCAGTTCCTACCAGCCCACCATGTGATAGCAGCGCCTTTTCCAGCTCTCACACAGCCTTGGTGGGCTTGGCAATCACACTTTTAGAGCCTGTGTTTTCAGACCTGCTACACTGTGCTCTTAATGGGCAAGGGCTCGAAAAGGCAGCTGATTAACTGCAGTGCCTGTATTCTTATTTAAGGGAGCTATTAAAGTAATTGTTTTCTTTCTGCAAGGACATCTTCAGTAACACTTGTAACAGATGCCCGAGGGAGAAGACACGCAGTGTTTTTATGAAGACAAGTAATAACAAGTAGGAGTTAGCAATTTCATGAGTGGTGGGACTTACAAAGTCTGATTCTTGGTGGCTCTTTCCTTTTTCAATTTTCTGGTCTTTATTAATAAAACTGAGTCTCCATTAGTCTCTCAGTGGGGCCACTAATCTGGATATCTCTCTTTTACATGGCCATCTATATTTGTGGCTCTTTCAAAAACTTTGTATTTTTGAGACATTTAACATTTATCAAATTTGCTTGAAATTAGCCCATTCTAATAAAATCCCTGAAGAAGGGATGAAGGGCAGAGTAGCAGAGCACACAACCACATGAGTTTTTTCTTGGGAATCCAATGTCTATGATGTGAGCTCTTTTCCTGTAAGGCATTCTATATAGCTGCCAAACGTTGCAAAAAAAGTGATGTCACCACTGCTGTTGCCAGGCTACGGGTGTCACATCCTACAGAGAAATACAGTCAGAAGGGTGAACAGACATGAGTCATCCTCATACCTTGATTAGGGCTTCACTTGGCTTGGGGTTGAGTCTGAAACCCAGACCTCTCCCTTCCAGAGGAGATCTCCACCAGTGGCTCACCAGTGCACAGTAGGACAGCTCATCCTAGAGGGAAACAGGAGGAACCCGAGCTAGAGAAGACATTCTCCAGCAGAGCATGGGATGCATTTTCCAGTTTCCATAGACAGCAGGGGGGATTTGATTCTCATGCCCCACATCTGTGGTGATTCAGATACCCCTTGGGTCACAAGCATAGAAAAGAACTAAAAAATCTAGTCCTTCCTTGACCCCAGCAGGCTCGTCGAGGCCACGCTTACTGAAGCTTGCCTACTCCAGGCCTCCAGTGGTGGCATCTCCTGAACTTCCCAGATGAGAAACGCGGGATGCGATGGAGCTGTGACCCAGCTAATGTTTTCTTTGGGGCCTAGCCCATCCAGTAAAAATGCCCACAAATCACTGCTGTGTGAATCTGGCATGGGGGAGAGTCAGAATTGATGAGTTGTGAGCCAGGTGCCTATGCTCTCACCCAAGGCAAGCTTTCTGTGGTTCCACATAAAGGCAAGCATCAGGTGGATTTTTTGTGGAAAAGATACAGGCAATGAGATTATAGGCACCTTGAGAGCCAAGCAGGAGAAGAGGAAAAATAAACCAATATGCTGGAAAGGGATGTTCAATATAGCTTTCAGCACTTCACACAGCACTTTTGTCATCAGCAGTTGGACCGCCAGCATCTCAACTGAATAAATTACTGTTTTGCATAATTTGTAATTTATCTTTTGCTTGTAGTTACTAGGTTACCATAATTAATTTTCTTGTTAACAAATTTTAGAGAAATGTGTAAAGGTCCATTTCATGTTTGCCTTTTACTTTGCAAAGAGTTTCATTGCCATTAGTTAACTCATGCATGCACCTTTTAAACTCAGTGATTCTGCAGTTACTGTAGCAGCCACTGCAATTCTGTCCAGACTTATATATTCCTTATAACTTCTGCTGTTTGGGGGGATTTGCATTTGGTTTGTTTTTTGGGTTTGGTGGGGAGTTTTTTTGTTATAAAACCATAATCGTTTAGTCTCTACTCCTTGAACGGTTCTGTTTCTGACCCAAAAATTATTCTGATAGGCAAAAGAATTATTCTGATGGACTCTCAGTTCTTCTAATTTTCTCAGATATAAAGAGGGGTCAGTCACCCTCTGTGTAGGTTACTTGTGCCATGCTTGTTTCCTGTCTTTTCCCCTTCATGTATAAAATTCTGTTTGCTAAGAAGAAAATAAACCACAAAATAGAGTCAAACTTCCCCTTAGTCCCAAATTCTCAGAGATCTGCAGAGGATAGATCCCCAGTATAACACCAGAGCTCTGTTGAGGATCAGGTCATTGGTTTATGAAACAGAAAATGTTTTGATTAAGACTTTTCACACAAAACAGAGCACATTGTGTAAATTAGCATCTCTGCAATTCTCTCCTGAGAAAATCTGTCTCTCACATTTCAAGCCCTGCACCGACAATTAAAATGATTTAATAGCTTCAGCCACTCCCAGCAGACTTTGAACTTCTCTGAGAAGCCTCCCTGACAAGCAGCACAAGTTGCCTAGTTATTACAACACCTTCAGTGAAGGTTTGATCCAATTCCCATGAAGACAAGGGAAAATGCCCAGAATGATTCAAATGGCTGCTCTGCTGATTCAGGCGAGCAGAAGGGCCCGCAATGTTGGTGGAATTGACCCGTGTGATTCTCCATCTGAGAGCCAGGTTTATTGAAATGAAAGCATGAAGGAGGAAGAACAGCAGGACAGTACAGAGGTCTTCCTCTAGGAACAGGTCCTGTAGGATGGCTGCTTGGAGGAGACAGGTGAGCTCAGGTCAGCAGCATCTGGGGAATGGGCAGCAGAGCATCTGAGCAATACTGTACCAGTAGAGGACAAGTAAAGCCCCAAGAACCTAAAACTGAACAGCACTGAGCTAATGAAAACCAAACTGGAGGACCCATTAAACTTAGCTTTGATCCCTGGAAAGACCCTGGCACAAATAAGGATTTTAAGTTCTTGGAAGGTGATTAGCTGTTTAAAAAAACCCACCAGCATGGTTGTACCAAACTCACTTTTTTCTTTGATGGGAGGACTGGCTTGAAGGATGGGACAGAAACAGCTGATGAATGACAGAGGGTGTGGAAGAGCATATACTTATTAAGCTTGTGGGTGGAGTCAGAAAACATGCAAGGGCTTGGGTGGGTAGGATCAAAATTCAAAACAGTCTACACAGGTCAGAGGGACATTCCCAAAATGGACAAGATGAATTTTGGTAGAGACCTAGGGAGGAGAAATCAACATTATCCATTCAAACTGAGAATACCTGAGCCATAGATGGGGCAGGAAAGGCTCAAAAAACATAAATAAGAGTCAGCAGGGTGGCACATTTAGTAGAGACCAAAGTTTGTTTCTAGCTTATCTCACGAATCCCAACACTATGATTAAAAAGATAGCTATGCATTGACACAGCTGCAGTCAAGAACATGATGTAAGAGCCACCATGCCAAAGTATTGGTGAATTGCTGCCAGATGTTATACATGTTGAAAAAACCAGAGTTCTCCCAAAACAAATCCCACAGCCCTGAAGTGCTTACTGTTTTAAGGCTAGATCTTAGTCCTTGCTTATGCCAAGTAATATGTACTCTAATAATTGGAAACACAGGAACTATGAAGCTCTGTTGGACAGGAATAAAGTTTGCATAGCCTGAGGTGAGGAGTTTGCTGCCTAAATAAGGGCTTAAAGTATGTAAGATGTTAGAGTATTCTTTTTACTGTGTGTGAAGTTTTGGCTGAGGTCCCATCCACAGCTCCAGACCTTGTTCTAGCCAAATAACCTGTGTTTTGGAGAGACTTTTCCAAAGTTTGAAGAGACATGAGGAAAAATATCTGTCGCCACTTTACATAAGCTTTTGCATTATGTCAGAGCACGAGTTCCTGACGCTCTGCAGGCCCTTCATTTCTGCTCACCTGGTGTGTTCTCACCACCATGACTCACCACAAAAACAACACAGCACATATTGCTTGGCTGTCATTTCTATGCAAACACTGTTCTGGGTATTGTGGGATGTCTGTTTTTCTTGTGATGGATTCCCAGATTTTCCTGTGGTTCAGGAATGGCTCCAGCACCTCCTGCTTCAAAGGTATCCTGAAATGAGGTTTTAATCCTTCTCCCAAGAGTCCCAAAGCATGCAGTTGATTAATTTTGATTTCACACCACCTATAGCTGTGTCATACACACACATTCTTGCCAGCCAGTAAACGAGCCACATTCTTCCTGTGTCAGTCATGGAGCATGTGTCCTTTAACCTGTGTACTTGCAATTATTAGATGTGGGCTACTCTTCCCATGATTCAGGGGATGTTCTTGTCACCTGACACTGCAAGGTGCTGGATATCCCTATCCTGATACCTGCCAAGTGACATCAGGGAATGCTGGTAACACACCAGCATGACTCCTAAGATAGGATAGAAGGAAGATGGGACATTCAGAGAGGTCAAACTTGGGGAATGGTTGGATGAATGACTCACTTAAGCTAAGGCCCATCCCAAAAGTGCCTGTTGCTGATTCTGACTACTTCTGACTGTGCATGTACACATGCAAACTGTGGCATTCAAACACCTTTGGGAAAACAACTGCTGCTCCTTCAGTTTATGTACCATATTGCCATCCCAAACTGGACGACAACTCACTCCACACTTAGGATTGACACTTAAGGCTGACTGCATGGTGGTGTTCCACATGGGCTAGTAGTGTCCTGGGCATCAGTGTCAGGCACTTACTTTGGATATGCCAATTCCCTTGGTCTGCCTGACATCCAGCATTGCCATGGTAAAGTCACAAGGCTGCCCACACACAGTTCACCTCTTAAACCATAAGATTTCCCAGGTATGACTTACCCTAACCAAGCAGTTGTTGTTACATGCACTGTCACCTCCACGCTGCACCAGGGTGGGGAGACCAATTTTCACCAAACCAAGTCATCATTCCTACTATTTATTTTTTCCCCCTGCAGCTTTTTACATTGCATTTCACTTCTTGCCATTGTTACTCCTACCAGCAGTACAGTACAGTTTTAGAAAGGTGGGTTAAAAGAGAACCAACAGTGGTGTCCATGTGTTTTAGAGAACTTCAATACGGTAATTATTCATCATACCAATCAGAGTTTGCAGGTTTCTAATGGCTGCTGGTGAAGCTCTGCAAGGTCTTTGGATCTGAGCCTGCCGTTTGCACACTGTGCATGAGGATCTTCAATCGGGACTGCCCTTGTAGAGTCCAACCCTCTCTAGTGTGATTATGATTAGCTGGAGAGTGGGGGATTGCCCACTGTGAGAAAGGGTATCAGCATGTGGCCTTCTCAGGGGCTGAGGCAGGCAGCTCTGCATGCTAAGAGTTGGCAAGGACACTAAACTGCATTCACATGAATAGATCTTGACACCACCTGGTTCTGAAAGAGCTGATTCTTCCAAAGACAAACACTCGAGGCTTCTCACCACCTTCTTGGCAATAGGTTGAAAAGAAATGGGGAAGGAGTTTTGCTCTGTCTGTATTCTCTGATTCTCAATACTTTTAGATAAGGCGACACAAACTTGCAGATTCCTTTTGGATTTAAGCTAGTCATTGTTTAAGGCACAATGATAACTCTGTATCACATGAACAAGTCATGAAAGAAACATTGTTAGTAAAGAAATCCTTCGAATCAGGAAGGCACTGTGTTTTGTCCTTCATTAAGTTCTGAATTTCATTTGGTTTTGCTGGGTGGAGGCTGTGGCAGGGACAATATCGGGTACACTGCCCAGCAAAAACATTTCACCAACTCACTGCAGGATCATAAGTCAAAGTGGATACCAGAGACAAATTCGCTGCAATGTTTGCAAGTCTCTCGGCAGTGGCCGGGACATTCTTCCCCTTGGATTTCAGGAAGGGTTAGAGATTCCCAGGAGATCAGGCCAGGCGTGATGCACGAAAACAATAAGGCAGACAAGAATTGGTGTTAGCATAAACCAAATGGGGGAAAAACACAACCAAAAAAAAACACNTCAAACAGAAAACAATAAAAACCACCTGGTTATATAAAGGTCAAGGCAGGTCTCTTTCACATGATTCAGGAATTTCACAGTGCTTCCTCTAACTCACTTTTTTAAATCAAAATGTTCAAAACATTGCACTAAGTCATTTCAAATTCCAGAGCTGGAACATGCAATAAAAACAACTATAATCTTGGTTTTAGATATTAAATTAAGCTTAACAAAAAAAAATTAGAAAATTGGAACATCCTAACAAAAATTCCTGGATTAGCATAGTTGCTCTTGCTAAAAGTTTTGAACATTTGTGATGTCAAACAATTGCTCTAAGCTCATTGCTTAAAACAAACAGAAACAAACCCCAATCTTTTAAGGATTTTTCTTTTTTTCCAAAACAGAGGGAAAAACCTGTAATATTTGACTGATTCATGTTGTTAAAGGAACCAGGTATAAGGGACTTCACTCATTGTAGTGTGTCATTTTGTATGGTCAGATATTTAATGCTCACATATTTTAATCTCTGGCAGTGAGGCCGCTCACAGATAAGATATCCCACACTCTCCATTATGTCGTCCCAGCTGCCTGGGACTTCATTTTACATCTCCTTGACTCATACGATGTCACCACAAGGGAATTATACTCAGGTCCATTTAATATCGAAGAGCAAATTATCCAGGAGAAACCATTTGCTTTGCTTCCCACCTTCTGCGCCACCAACTCACCGTTCTCTTGGAATCCACCCCCGATCCTTAGAGCTGTTTATGACCTGGAGCTAGCAGTGGCAGAGGAGCAGCAACAAAGCCTGAGCTGGATGAGGAAGCATGGGATGGCACAAGGCTTTCTTTGGGCACCCCAGCATGCTCCCACTTTTATCTTCTCTTGACAGCTCTGCTCATGAGGCTGTGCCAGCTCACTGCTGTAGTGTTTTTGCTCTCCCTGACAAACAAGAGACTCCTGCCTATGCCTCTGAAGCATTAAAGCTGAGTTAAGCTTCAAATTCAGTGCTCAGGTTGCTGAGATGGAGGAGAGTCCCTTATGCCTGAATGCAAGAGGAGAAAATCTATTACTGTTAACCATGACCTGGCTATTAAGACCAATAGACATTACTTTAATCACATTAAACTCTTGAAATGTATTAAATTTCAGCAGAAAATTTTGAGTGATTTTCCCCTGTAAATATGTCCATGACAGTGGTGCAGCCCAAGGGCAGGGATCCAGAAAACTTGAGGAATCACCATCCTTGGAGATATTTGAAGCACAGCTCTGTGTGGTCCCAAGTAACTTTGACCAGCAGGTCAGACTAGATGATCTCCCTTTCAACCGAAATTATTCTGCAGCTTTGTAGAACATGGTGGTCTTGGACTTGTTGCCATGATAAATAGGAGCTGGGGAAGGATTTGGTAAGCTGCAGAGAGCACAGATATTGACAGAAAGAAAAAGGAATAGAGGAGGGGTTGTATGGCATTGATAGTTTCATATCCATTCTTTGCAGATCTGTGGGGATAACCATCCTATTTTAAACTATAAAGTATCTTACAGCTGTATGGCTTGGGATTTTTTTTGTTGCTAAAGAAGATATGTGATGTAAGCTGGATCAAAGAAAAAAAAAAGAAACAAGCCAAAAATCCTCATCCATCTGCTCTCAAATAATTAAGATTTATTTCTGACTCTGCAGGAATGGATATAGTGGCTTGTTAATACTGTAAGAATAAAATCCACAAGCTCTGAACCAAAGCTCTGTTGAAATGGTCCAGCAGAGAGACTCCCTAGTCAAGGGAGTCACCTTCTCTGGGAGGAGAGGTACATTCTCTGGGAAAGGAGAAACAAGGCAGCTTGCAACCAGCAACGTCGCAGAGCTCTTATTCTGCTGTCACTCTGCATGTTATAAGGGGCTAATTTTAAGAGAGAAAAAAACCTGCAGGGCTTCCTTAGCCAAACAGGGAGAAGTTCGATCGCTTCAGAACAATGGAAGCAAAGAGAACCCAAGGGAGCTATTCATCTTGTAAATGGAATTTGATTTTCTAATGCAAGGAGCAGGCTTTAATTACAGCAAATTGAAACAATAGAACATTTCCTTACTAAAAAGTTGGAGGGCTTTTTTGTTGCTATGATTACTGTGTGAAGGGCATGTTTGTGCTTAGAAGCCCTGGCAATTACAGGAAGGTTTGACTTCAGCCAACTACTTTGTCGAAGTTACCATAATTGACAACGGGAATGTTTTCCCATAACTTACTTGTCTTAAGGACCAAACACAAATGCAATGATGTGTGATGTACTATATTGGAACAGAAAGGAACAGATACCTCTGCATCAGGAAAGAAATGCTTTCCACATTGAAGAGCATGGCCCAGAAGAGAAGCAACACAAAAGGATCTCCATCTGCCACAGCAAATGGGATTTTCCATCCCTCAAAAGAAAGATATCAAACACTTAAATCGCATTTTAGTTCTGCCTAGTACTGCATGAAACAGTCCTTGCTAGCTCATGGTCATTATATTTGTTAGCATCAAAATAATTTTTTTGATTGTTTTATTGTTTATTTATTATTTATTATGACTAGTTGCATCATTAGGAAAGCCCAGGGCTCAGTGCATATGATGCGATATGATTGATATGATATGATATGATATGATATGATATGATATGATATGATATGATATAACACCCTGGTCAGGTGTTCAGGTTTAAAATGTTTATTTTAAAGTTTATTCCATAGCCACACTCCCATCATGTGCTAGGGCCACATGTATGGTTCCTGCCATCACTTTTGGAAACAGAGGTTCAAAAACTTGAGGAAACTGAAGGAAAAGAAGAAACTCCCACACTGCTGTGAGACTTTCTCAGCATGACAAAAATGCATGCTGTGTTTCTTTGAGGCTGCAGTCACATTAGAGCTTAATTACATTAACATTTAATGCTTAAAAATGTCAGGAAAGGACTAGGGGAGGAAAAATAAATCAGAACTCACAGACAGAGACAGATGAGATGCACACAAGTTTATACGCTGGATTTGGATTCCCAGTGAGGAACTGTTACCATTATTTTTGCCTCATACCAAACTGTAAACAAAAACATAGTGTGTTTAATCTTAAGATGCCCACACCTCCAGCTTGCTAAGCTAGCTGAAGCTAATAAAATTGAACTACTACTTCAAAATAATTTTGTTTCCTGAAATGTTGTTTCATAATGAAAATTGTGATGGGGATAAAACAGATGATGCTCTTCTGAGGTCTCAGGGCTATCGGCCACACTCCATTTAACCTTAGCAGCCGTCTGAGCAGAACTTCAATCCTTTTGCAGGGAGTAGATGAGCTCAGAGCTGACTTGGCAAATGATGCTGTGCCTGCATAACAAGGAGTGAGCGTAGAGAGCTGCTGCTCGTGCTCAGCACCTTGTTTCTTGAGCCATGTAGCTCAGAACCTTGTGCCTTTGGGAGACTGGTGGCCTGTCAGACTGGGGGGAAGCCAAACATACAGTCAGTGCATCCAGCTGAGAGAATACAGAAGCTGTACACGGGGACAGTCCCTGCTAATGGAAGAAGTTCTATGCTGTAATTCTTTTAGTCATGAGATTTCTCCTATCAGCAGCTGTACGGAAGACTGATCCTGGTTATCTACTTCATAAAAGCCAGACGGAGTATTTTTCAAGCTCTTATTGAGGAATAACTTGGGATTTGTTGTTTGTTGTTGTTTCAGTTTTTTAATTGTCGTCTTCTCAAGTATTAGTGAGGATTCTTACAAAGTGTAAGTTGTGCAGTCCTAGAACGTCCAGTAAAAGCCTGTGCTTTTGTGTTATTTGCTGAATGATATTCCAGTGGGATCACATTGCCAAGAACTTGAGATTTCATAGCAAAGTGAAATTACATATTAGAAGAGAATGCCCATAAAATATGTTCATTTTTAATGAAGACATTAAAAAAACACTCAGAGCTTTGTCTCCTCACTTCTGTGCCCAGCCTACTTCCACAGTAATGATCCCAAGGCTGGGAACCTTGAAGAAGAGAGATGCCTCAGTGTCTCTCTGTTAGTGAGATTTCAGGGTTTTGATCTCTTCATTTAAGAAATTATATTACAGTAGTAATGGATAATAATGAAAGTAAAGTGCCTGAAATATTTGAGCATAAATGTTTTTGAGTGGGGCCAAGTACTGTACGGCTCATGAGTCCACTCACCATACACAAAACCCTAAGAAGGTTCTCTCCCAGACTGTGGCAAGCAGGGCAGTGGCCAGAAATCTGAGGCAAATGAAGAAAAGGATCATGAATACAGCCAGAGGGGTTGTAGAGCATCACACAGAGCATTTCATCTCTCCTCTCTTCTAACAGCAAGGTTCAGACATAATATGTGAGTATCCTGTATGTCCAGGATGGGACATGCTGGGACAAACCCTTTGGGAAACTACCACTGAAGCTATTTTCCTGGAGATTTCTGATGATCCCAAGTCACATTAACAAACTGCTCAGAGGCACTTGCTTGGCACGATCCTAAAGAAGCAGGTCTGAAAAATGAACAACTAACCAGGTGGGATTGGAAATCATTAGCTGAGGTCCTTTCCCCAATCTTTCTAATGTAAGTGCTTCAGGAACATCACAGAAATCTTTGCTCATATCACCCTTGTTACAAATGGAAGCATCATTAAGCTCTTTTTACAATTGAAAAACTAGGGAATAAAATGCCTGAAGTCTCAGAGCTTGATCTGTCCCAGGCTTTCCCCTTGCCCCTGGAACATATGTAATATACAGACAATCCTGAGAAGTCAAGCTGGACAGGATAGAAAATTGGAACAGCAGTTTGTTCTGAGAAACACCATTCAGGCACTGCATTTATCCTGCATGACTAAAAGCAAATATTTTCTTCCTTCAGTACCCATTCCTGCCGGCTTACCAATTTTTCAAGATTTTTCAATATCCGTAGAAAGGCAGTTCTGTATGCATGTGAAAATTAAACATCACTGTTCTGTAATGGCTTGTGGCATGGACATATAGTGCATTTGAATCCTTGCTCACGATGGTTTTATTTCTGGAGTATGAAATCTTGGCCACCTGACTCTTAGATTAATATATTAACAAGATAAAATTATATACAATAAGGCTTCTTAGATAAAAAGCTTAGCTATGCAAGGGTTTCTTATCCTTTTTATCCTTTGCTATGTCAGAATGAATTGTAGCATCTAACTCCAGCTAAACCCCCTATTCAATACTTAATGCTCAACAGAATGGATAACATTTATTTTGTTTTGGAGTTTAACTTTAGATGAAGTGACATGCAACAGAATAGAAAACAGACACTGCAAAACAGTCTCCCGCAGTGTGACAAATTACAGAGTACAAAGGAGTAGTGCAGAGGCAATTAAAAATGGAATATACCCCTGGAAGCTGACATGCTGCAACCCCATGATTAAGCAGCCAAGCTGAGACTTCAGCAAAGTGCTCACATCTAACCATACTGCAGAGCATGAGGGGAAGAAGTCCAAACAAGGAGAACTTTGGTCTGGCCCTGTGCCAGTGATTATTTTTCTGTACACCAAAAAGGCTCACCCTATACACCACCCTTCTCTTCCTGTGCCATTCATTATTCGTGAAGTCATTCAAAATCATGCAGTGTAACTGAGTAAGTAGGAAGACCTTGCCTGTGCTGAGACATCCCTCTCCACACAATAAACTTTCCAAGCAGCTGCTCATCTTGCAGGGTGTGCATAACCCCACTGGCCTTACTGGCCTAATAGTCCTGTGTGCATGTTTGTGTTTCTTTGGCTGGAAGAAGGGCCCTTCACATGTCCCATTTGCCTGGCTTCTAAGAGGCTGCTTGACCTCAGCAGCATGACCTACAGACTTAGAGGAGCTGGGATTGTCAGCAGTGTCCTTTAAGCCAAGCAAAGCATTCAGCAGTTGGCCCTGTCCTCTGGAAGAGATGCTCTGTGCTGCAGCTACAAAAAGCAGTGGGAGCAGGGGGACAGGTGGATTGAAACATATAAATTAAAACTTTTAAATGGCCATGATAATAGAGCAGGAAAAATGTTACACCTCCTCCTAGCTTAGACAGCAGGGTGGAAAAGACAATTGAGAAAGTCCTTTTCAAAAACATGCTAAGACAAAGTGTTAAGATGGGTCTAACTCCAAGTTTCATATCTGTTACCAAGGCATTGTATAGTCTTAATTGTTACAGCAACTAAGTTATCGCAGCAAGGCACTGAAATTAGTCACACAATAGAACACTGTAATTCACACTGTCAAAGCTATTTTTATTCACTTGGAGCTGTTTTTACAGACTGACATAATTGGGCAACAGGTATGACAAGCCTTTACTGTGATTTTATCTTCACCGAGCCAGAGATTTTGTTGTAGGAGAGATTGAAACACAGGGCTCTGACAAACAACCCAGCACAGAGGAAGCCTACCTCACCCATTGAAATCAGGGGGCCACATTTTTCTTTCTCTGAAGCTAACATCAGTCACATCAGAGCTACCTTATTGTGAGACAAGAACTGTAGTGATGATGTAGATACTGGACATTTCCTGAAAACGAGTTACAAACAAAAGACATAAGCAATAGGGAAAAAGAAAGAGGAGAAGAAAAAAAGAAGAGAAAAAATAATATGATGTATTTTTAATCTAAATATTCACCTTTCTGCAAGCTCTTGACCCAGGCAGTTGGCTTTGGTTTCCACATTCACCTTCAAAGTCCACCTGCAGACCTGACCATACACAGCCACAGATCTTCAGATCATACGTTGTGCCAACTCAATAGGATCTGTTCATTCCCTTACCTTACTACATGTATGAGGTTGTCCAGAGAAGCTGGGGATGCCCCAACCCTGGCAGTGTTGAAGGCCGGGTTGGATGGGAATTTGAGCAACCCCGTCTAGTGAAAAGTGTCCCTGCCCTTAGCAGGGGATTGGAATTAGATTATCATTTAGGTCCCTTTCAACCCAAACCATTCTCTGATTCTATGTTAGCCCACACAGCTCATCTTTACTGAGTCAAGCAATACCACAAAAGAGCAAGAATTTGTCTGTACTTCATCATTATTAGTATGTTTAAATAGTAACTTTTCGCATTTTAGTGCTTCCCAATTTGCAGACAGACTGACTTCTTGTATTGGCCTCATCACAGAAATTGTTAAGGTTTAGCCTCATTTCACTCAATGAGCAATTCTAGCAGAGAAATTGAGAGCTCTGCAGCCACACAAAGCTACAAACACTGCTGCTTGGTACAATGGACTGTGCCTCAGCAAAGCAGCCCCTTTATGGGCATAAAGTAACCAAAATGGAATGAAATATTTACTTCATCCTGATTTTAGCCTGGTCTGAAAAAGCAGAAAAAGAAGTCTTTGCAAACTATTCCCAGCTTTGCTCTGAGAGGCTCTGCTCAAAAGCAGCTGGCAGCTGAGGCTTAAAACCCACACTGATTAGAGCTGACCTGTGCTGAGTTAGAAAACCTGATGCTTAAAAAAGGCAGCAAGGAGCCACATCCCATGTCATTAGGAGATGTTTTCCCCATAGAGCACTAATGAGCTGGCACAGCTTTAGATTTCAGTGGGAGCTCCTCATCTTCCTGAGATTGCCTGACAAACTTCCCCAGGCACAGGCTACTTCTTTGTCATCCTTCCTGGGTGTTTAGCCCTGGCTAGGAATAACACAGGCTGCTATGACATGGATAAGGGGAAAAAAAATCCACTGTGCTGCTGACGCCAGGAGAGCTCACTTACTGCCTTGTGGTGAACAAGGCGATAATAATTCTACCAGTCCTGATGGGGATCACCGAAATGTCAAGGCTGATAGCTGCCCTTTCCCTTCTGACACGATCATTAGCCCCCGGGAAGGAAATAAATCACTGAGCCACTTAACACCTCATTAGGAGTTAAAACTATGTATTCAGCATCTCCAAGTCAAGTTTTAAAGCAGGTTGGGTGTTTAACAGCCAGCTGTGAAGTTAGCTCTGATAGTATACAGCACTGTTTCCTTAAGGGAAACTTTCCCTTTTAATGTCTCCAAATCCCGGGTAAATAATTTTTTTCCATTCTCCCTGCTTAGCTGTACTGGTTTGGGATGTATAGTCTGTCGGTATTTATAAATAACCCACTTTGTTTACCAATTATTTTAAGTATTTTCAGGAAAGGGAAGGAAGAAAACTAGGAATATTGCAATTGCCTGTCTGCCCTCATTAACCCAGTAATTACTGCACTGTAATTCAATTATTCTTGTACTCAGATCCAGATAAGAAGACTGCAAAGGCAATAATAGCTTAAGAAGTTTCCACTTTTTTCTTTTTCTGCTTTGTTCTCTAAGGCTGTTCTTCCTGCCTCTGCATCATTCTGCTCTCCTCATTATGATATACAGGGGGCTTGCTGCTGTGCATTGAATCAGAGCTAAAAATAATTATCTTCCTTTCTTTTTTTGTAGCTTTAGATTGTTTTAAAACCCAGATCGGTTGGCATTTGCATGGCACACACACTCTGAAAGCTAAATAAGTTTTATCTTATTTTGTCCAAGTTAATAAGACTGGCAAACATGTTGTGACCTATTAATGGAAACCACGATGATAATGGCTTTAATACCCAAATCTGTGATGACTCAAGACTGTGTCAATGCTTTGAACTATAAGCCAGCTTTTGACACTCTTTGCTGTAGCAACGGAAGTAGGGGGCACAAACGCAGGTCCCATGTATGAACTCTTCCTACCAGAAGTATGAATGGTGCAAAATAGTCACGTAAGGCTGGAGTTTCCAGATGGGACCAGGTCCCTTCTGCCTGGGGCAAAATTAACTGTCAGTCTGGGCTGCTCTGTGGAGGTGTCTTAGGCTGAACATCACCCTTCATCTTCATGGATTTGTTGTGACCAGAGGTGCAACCACAGGGGCACTTCTGAGGGTGCAGGCACAGAGCTCTTCCTCACTGTGGTTTCACTGCAGTGCCTCACCTTCCCTCTCCTGTAACCCCAAGGCTTTGGCTTGGTTATGAAAACACAGTTGTCATCTACCACAGGGTGTTTTTCTGTCACCCACAGCATTCCCTGGCTCAAGATGGTGTCATCTGTTCTCCATTCAACTTCACATGCAAGTTGGATCATATCCAAAGACTGTCACCCAGTTCATTTGCTAAGGGGGTCTTCTTTTGCTGACAGATCCAAGAACAGATTTGAATTGAAGAAAAATCCTGCTGCTAGAAAGTAGTGGAATGTGGTGTTTAAATACAGCTCCTCCCTTTTTAAAAAAACAAGTCTCAGGTTTGGTTGATGTGATTTTTTCAGTCAGTCTATGTTGGACCAAACTGGTTTAGAATTGTATCTTGAGCCCAGCTGTAAAGCAAAAATTATTAATCCTTAATTAATCCACTGCTTGACCTAGAACTGCGTTTCAGAGCTTAAGAGCTTTCCTTACTTGGGGAAGAGTGGTATATTCTTCCTCCTGACACACACACTCCCACGTAGTTCATCAGAGCAACTGTGTGGAGCTGCTGCACCAGAATCCTGCTTTCTAAACCAAAAGGCAGCCACCATCCTTCCTCTGCTTGGTGTTCAAATCTGTGTCACTTAGGTTTGGCAAGCTCCAGTGACATCTGTGTGTGCCTGATCCCACCACAACAGCCAGGTGCTGAGATTGGACCTGTGATGGAACATGCACCAGAGCAGATGAAGCATCATGCTCCACAGATCAGCTCCAAAATGGGGAAAATAGCTCTGGTGTCACCCAGAGGAGCTGCATGTAATGTCTATGCATCTTGTTCATAAGCATGCCCCTTCTCAGGGAAGCCAGGGAGTTTTGGGATTTGCATTAGAAGGGGGAAACGTCCTACCCGATCCCACTGATGTGTCTCAGATGGGAATAAAATGCATTTGGATGTCCCATCAGGGCTTTTTGATCAGCCAAATGTCTACTGCCTTACCTCTTGTGAACACTCCAGATCCAGATGGGTGGAGGAAGAAGAAAAAAATGAAGAAAAATATTTTTGAAATTGCCTAAAATAAGACTGGGAGAACTCTCCAGCTCCCAAGAGTGATTAAGAATTGGTTTGTAACAACTCTTCTCAAAGCCAAATCTTCCATTAGCCTCCCTCTCCCCAGAGGCTTTTCTGGGAGATTGTTTTTGAGTCCCACCGCAGTTATGAATGGATAACCCTTGTCCTCACAAGCAGTGTTACCTGCCTCAGCAAAGAGGGCATGGGGGAAGCATAACCCAGAAGAGGAAGAGAGGCTAGTGGATTCTGCTGAGCTTGGCTTAAGTCAGGCTGAGTCACCAGGAGGATGACCAAAAGCGGATGGAAATGTCTCCTCCTGAAAGTTTTTGGATCAGGGTCCTCTGAGACAGCCTCAGGCCTAACTCTGTGTCTGAATCCAACATCAAGGTCTGTTTCAGCCAGTGCACATCTTTGGGTGCAATGTGAAGTTCTCCTCAGTGTCATGTTTTTTCTTAAGGGACACACAGGACCACGTTAGCATGCTAATAAATGTCTTTTAACATCATGTTTCCAGAAGGTTTTAGCACCCAGAATCAGGAATGGGAATGGTTTATCTTGCAAAGGAGCAAGAGGGACAGACACCTGCTGCAGTCCTTGGGGCAGGAGGACTCCAGTCAGCTCCTTGCCTTAAGTCCTGCCTTGGCAACAGGGAAGGAAATCATTCTTCATGTTCTGAAACTGCAAACATTGACTTACTTTGCAGATTTTCCTTCATGCTTGGCAGCAAGCACCAAGGCCTGGCATGAAGAAGAAAAACTAGTTCCAGTGGCAGCAGCCTGAGCCTTTGAAGAGGTGAGAGCTGCTTTTCACAGATAGACACTGGTGATTTTCTAAGTGACCTTGGCATGCAGCAGTGTGACAACCATTACGACCAGCTGACTGTTTTGCTACAGTGATGTAATTTCCAGATTTCCTGCAAGGAAATCAGAGAAGTCCAACACCACATTCTTCCCAGAGAGGGGATGGCCAAACAGGACTCCTGCTGGTTTTCCTGTGCATGGACTCTCTCCATTTAATACACCTCCAGCTCACTTATCAGTCCTGCAAGTGTGCCTGTAGCATTTGCAGTTCATCCAGCAATGCTGGAGAGCAGCAGGATTTTCCTCTAGGGATGGGTGAATTTCTCTGACCTCATTTCAGATCTCCTCAGGTATTATGGATTGGAAAGCCTGTCTTAGATTCATGCATTTCTAGGGGTGGAATAAAAAAATGGTAAACAGGAAGAAAATAATGTAAGGAGGGAATGGTAGTCAGTCTATGAAGCCAACAATATAAAAATTGTTACGAAATTAGAAGCTGAGATGGGAAAGACAAACAGTTTAGTAAGTCCCAAGCAGCCTGTGCCTTGTAGAAAATATATTGGCTCTCAGAAGGAAGAGGGAAGATTACTTTATCCCTGGATCATCATCTGCTCCCTAGCTGGAGCACGCTTTCAATCTAGATTAATGGACCACCCTAGAAACCCTAATGTAACATTTTGAAAGGTAGGTAGATTTGAAAATCTCTTCAAAAATCATACTGAGCAGTTTGTAAAGCTCTGTGTTCCTCAATATCTACTTTCGGTACCAGAATTTTGGGAAACTGCAGCAAATTACACCATGCTGTCACCATAGAAGACTCCTTCCTTTTATTCTTTTTATTCATGTTATTTTTTAGAGTCCTCCTGAAACTATTGGTCACCAAGATCTGCAGTCCTGGGCCAGCTTGCTTCCTCAAGGTGTGCTGACCCATAGCAGTGCTGGCTGCCTACCTGCTCTAAAGTCGCATGTATTTTCTGGGCAGTTCTTCATCCCGACCAGGGAGTGCAAAACTCATGCAGATAGTTTTTTTCAGATGGAAAACTGAGTTGTGGGGAACTGAGTTGTGGGGAACCTTGCATAAGGATATTCAGCTGGTCAGGGACAGAAGTGGATGTCAGATCCCAGGCTTTTCAAGACCAGGTCAGTGTTTTCTGCTCCAAAATGGAACTTTCTTCAGGAGAGCCAACTGTACTCATCCCTCTGCTTGGGACCCTTCAGTAGCACAGCCCTTCCCATCTCACACCAATCCTAGGGCCACACAGGATGGAGAGGGACCTCAGACCTGCTTCTTTCTCCCAGTCTCTCCTCCACTGAGTCCCTGGCACTAAACCTTTCTCATCTGCCAGAAAAAGAAAAATGCTATTTTATGTTCCTGGATAGCAGGAAATGAGTCTGCTGCCAAAATCACTGGTACAGTACAGCACCATCCCAGGAGACAGCCAGCTCCTGTCAGGGGAAATGCTCTGCAGACACAGAGGGATGTGCTGCTGCCCAGGATGGCATGGTGGCTTTTGGCAAGGCTACCAGTGATGGGCTTTCCAAAGTGGTTTCCCAAAGCTCCTTCTCTGAGGAGTGAACTGAGAAAAAAACTCTCATTCTGTTCAAAGACATCCATTAAATTTCCATTTAAAAATGTCTTTGGATGTAATTCAGCATTAACTGTAAACACGATTCCTGACTATGTGAATATTTTATTATTTCGATTAGTCATCTATATTTTTAGAAACAGAGGGCATAAAAGATTGAAGTAATTTTGCTTCAGTTCTTCCATGCCAAGATATTTTTCTCCAAAATATATTTTGTTAGAGTCTTGTGTTTCTGATGAAAGAAACTGAAGTTAAAAGGGAGATCTGCACTGCAACACTTGCCTGAAATATGGGTCTACCTGGGCAGGTGGCAGTGTGTAAAGTTTCATTTAGATAGGTAGGAAATTCTCCTCTCCAGGTCTCTTCCCAGCACTGACTGTCCTAAATTCCTCCTTTATCACACAGTTCATTTCTCCAGGGCTTACTCCTTCCTAGATAAAAGCATACCTTTTAATTTCAAGCCACACAACGTTTGTGCTCCACTATATTTAAAGACCTATGTGCTTTTCTTACAACCCATGGTGCTCTGATGGCTAAATCCTGCAGACACCCATATCCTTATGCATGCCCAAGGGCTCCTGATGCTGCTTCAGCCCCAAAGATTCTACTCAAATGCATTTATCTTGTTATAAAAGATTCTCATTTACAGACAGTCATAAAATTTGGTGCCTTTTTGCTTTTCAGTGATCTGCTCAGTGGGATTTTTTAATTCCTTTACCCCCTGCCCCACCCCAGAGCCATTCCTCTGTAACTAGAGTGTGGTAATGTATGGCTGTACATTTTCAGTACATCCTGCTGATTTCCAGCTGGTCCCTGGGTTATAGATAAAATTTTGGAGCTGCTGTAATTCATACTATAGCTGTTCAAAAGCACAGTGCCACCACAGGCAGGCTGGAACCCATTAGGCCAGGTTTTTTTTCCCATATAATATTATTTCTCACAGCTGCTGGGGGAGCATACATACTCTAACTTCTAAATATAGAGAGCTGGGTATCTTCCACATTACTCCCATTTTTCCACAGCTTTTATATCTTCCAGACATGGATTCTTCTTCTTTGAGCTTTACATGAGTTTCTGAACCCAACTGAAAGAGCCAGGAGGTCCCTGATGGAAAGTCACCACTTCTTAAGCTCAGTACATGCAAGGCAAAGGAAGACTCAAACTACTGCCAGTTATTCCCCTGCAGTGCTCCTATTCTTTTTGTTTGGCACTGGTAGTCCAGTGAAAGTGGCTGAAGGGGCAAATGTCTATTTAACACAGGGACAAAAAGAAATAAATTTTTGCAGGCGTTGCCCAACTTGGCAGATTCTCTCCTTTTTTAAAACTCTTTACAGCTTACACTGTTTTAAAGAGAACCTGATCAACAAACTGGAATCACAGATCTTAACCTCAGGTTGCAGCATGAGGAATGAAAGACAGCCCAGAGATATGTGTAGGTCAAGATTTCCAACCATGCACTTCTCCCTCCTGCAACACCAAGAACCAGACATAGAAATGTGCCAAAAGGTGGAAACCTCTACACTGCTGATGTCCTTACAGCCCTTTTTTCTATGAAGTCACATGAAGTGACATCTCCAGTCCCTTTGTACTATTACAGCAGCCAGACAAGAAAGGGGAAAGTAATTTGGTCACTGATGTCAACACTGTGGAAAAGATACTGTGTGACCAATCTCACAGCCCAGGGTGCTTGTTTCAACCTTCTCCCTGCTTTCCCATGCACATTTTTGTAGTCACAGGAGATACAGGAGAAGGAAGCGACTCTCTCTATATATATTTTTAATGTCCTGAGTAATGCCCCACGTATTCATGAACTAGATTTTTAAAATTCCCTTACATCTGACAGAAACTACACACAAAATATTCCAGTGCTTAATGAGATCTCTGAATGCTGCTTTGACATCAGAACTGAAAAGTACCTGCTGGCTTTGTTGCACTGAAGTTTACTCCCCTAACTGGTGCACAAGTCTAGTTCCAAGCCATTGAGGTTAGCAGGTCAAAGTCATGTGGTCAGTTCTTACAGCGTCTGTCACTCCAAATCTCTGCCAAGAAAGGTCAGTTTCATAACAGGGTTTCTCCACATTGTCTTTCTTTTCATCATAGTTTTGCTGTTGGCCCAAAACACGTGTGTCAGCTTTGAATTAAAAAGAAAACACCACAAAAAATCTCATGAACACCAAAAAAACAAAACTGAGGGGCAGCCTCAGGGAAGAATTACACCAAGGGCTCAGCTCCCTGAGTAAGTTTTGCCACTTCTATTAAATATGCTTAATTTTAATGATAAACATTTTACTCCTAGCACTGTGAAAGAACACTTATTCTATGTATTTCAGAACAGCCCACAGTTTATGGACTATCCTGCTTGAGCTGATGGAGTGATCTTTCTCCCCAAACATTTTGGTCCTTGAAACACTCTAAATTACTGGAGACTAAGTTAAAGGACCAAGCCTGTGATACAGCAAACTGCTACTGTTGTGAGGCTGAAAACTCAAAGCTTTTTTCCTCCAAATCTGTCCGCTGGAATATTTTGGTGTATGCTGGATGTGTCCCATGCCCAGGGCCCCCATGTACTACATAGGATCCTGTGTCCTACCTGGCATGAGGCTCAGGAGGGACCAGTAAACCCTGCAACATTTGGCCCAAGTTTGTATTTTTCAGATGCATGTGATAGTCCTTTTTGTGCCTGTGGGACTGTCCTTATTCTTACCCTTTCTTTCAGAGTCTCAGAAAGCTGCACAGTGGAAGCAAGAAGAATTTAACAAAGCTGTAGCTGCTTTATTTGCCCCATTAAAACCATCTGGAAGACCTTGGCCAAAATTCATTGCCTTGTCCTGCTTAAAAGGAGAAAGTATCAGGGAAAACACCTGTTCCTAATTCCTACATCTGCTCCATGACCTTAGCAAAGGCATTTCACCTTTTACTGCCCTGTGTCCACATCTGTGAAGATAAATTGTGAAGAAACACATGGCATATGAACAGGGAGAGCTGTAGGAAACTGAAATATCCCATCGAGGAAGCACTAGTGATATCAATCAGTGAATGAAGGCTGAACAGGGACTGACTGTCTCTGCAGGACTGCTATATTTTGCAATGCTGCTATGTTATTTTTCTTGTCTTCTCCCTGCATTTTCTCTCCCAGGTGGTTCCACTTCTACAAGGGAAGTTTGCAGCCCTCACCTCTCCTCCCCTTTCCCAGAGAGAAATTACGTCTCCCACAGCAGAGCTGCAACAGGCAGGATGCTCATATTTCACTCTGTGCCTGTGTGACCTTTAAAAATATAACCTGCCAGTGATAGGAAAAAGGTAAAGGAGGAATATGTTCAGCTTGAAGCACAGGTTTTCATAGCAGCCCAGCCTTGTGGGACACACCTGGTGGTGGCCAAGCATGGAAGGGCTACTGAGCCAAATGATAAGAACAGCTGTGCTTGTGTGCCCAGAGCTGGAGAGACACCCTGGCACAGGCCCTGCGGGTGCAGAGTGAAACATTCCCCATTGTGCAGCTCACTGGCCACATCTGCTGTGACTGACAGCCCCATTATAAAAGAGGATCAGCAATGGGTGGGGTGGCATTAGACAGAAATTACTGAGCGGGAAGAGGGAACATTCAATCATGTACTGAAATGGAGCCAGCCTGGGGACCGAGATTTACAGTTAATAACACCATGTACTATTAATCCCCTCGTTGCACGGGAGAGGTTTTAGCAGAGAAATCCACCATGTTGCAGGATTTTCATCAAATGGCTTCTCCTCTGTTTTCAACAGCAGTGGATAAAAATAGGAAGGAGGTGTATGGGATAATTAGCACTGTTAACTTCAGCTAAAATCAATTAGGATGAGCAACAACTGCTTCATTCACTTAAAACACAGTTTTTAGGAAAGACTGCCCAAGAAGGGAAAACAGAAGGATAAGCAGACCACAATGCTTCTGATGTCCTCCAAGCTACACTCAGAGAACTGGGATAAACAACCACAGGGTCCAGTGCCCAATTCCAGTGGTATAATCTATTTCAGTAAAAGAAGTTATAGTACTTTTGAGAATCCCAGCAGCCACTGGGGTTTTTTGGTAAGTGAAAGATCCTCAAATCTTAGAGAAGCTCTCCTACAATCTCGGGCTCCTGGCTTTCTATTGTCACCATTGGGTGCCATAGGAATTAATTTGGAGAATTAATTAATGTGCCTGGACAGTGCTCAAGCTGCAAAAAGCAGGGTGGTTGGATATGGACTGGCAATTTCATTCCAATGTATCAGAGGAAGAGGATGTTAAGAAAACTTAATTCCATTTTTCTCTGGCTCAGTACATACCCATTTACACAGAAATGCTGGAGAAGTTTTATTTCAAGAGCAGCAACATTTTCCACATAACACAAAAATCCAATATCACACTACAGGACAAATTTTGGAAGAAAACTTAAAACAACTTAATAATTTTCCTAAATTATTTTGAGGGTTTTGATTTGAAAGGAGACATTTTTAAGAAGCAAGACATTGTGTGAAAAATTCAAATCACTTGTAATTGAATTCAGCAGTGGACTGGTATAAACCCTGGAAAGAGCTTCACAAATATGCGTATACCCTTTTTTCTCAGTTTAATGCTAGCACATTTAGAAATGGAAAGCAAGCAATTATAATGGTTGTATTTAACAAACAACACTTGTAAGATGTAAATTAACAACGCCTGTTTCTGGGATTCTGCATACTTCTTATTCCATTTTATGATGGAGGGGAAGTGCTGCTTGTGCAGTGCTGGCAATGAAATACTAAGACACACCCAGTGGAAAATTGACTTGTCTCATCTTTCAGCTTTGGCTCTGGATTAGACACTCTCAGGAGAAGTTTATTTTCCTGACAGGGTCAGTCTGGAAAGCAAAACTTGGTAATTGACAGCAGAAGAAAGCATTGCTTTGAAACCTGTTGAACCACAGGACCTTTGCTACCTTTTATTTTCTGGATATTAAGTGAAGGTGGCAGGTTGAAAATTAAGAAAAATAATCAGCCCTTCATGCAAAGCCTCATCAAGCTGTGTCACCTCATGGTACCAACCCCATCAGTTCACAAGGACTGCAAGGATGGCGAGATAGCCCATCAGACAGAGCACCTGAGAGCCAGGAACTGCCCAGAAAACACCAGTGAGTACCCCATCCTTATACTTGTGGACAGGCACTCACACCAGGGTAGAGCAGCACAAAAGTGGGGACCACACTGGTGGCCAGCCACTGGTGTGGGCACAAGGAGAGCAAGGCAAGCCCATCCCCAGAATGAACAGAGCAAGATGTAGATAGTTAAACACATGCTGAAAATGGCATGGAGATCAGCTCTGAGCTTATCAGGGGACAAGGGCTGCCAGGCAGCTGTGGCTCCAGCATCTGTCCGGGCCACAGTGACACTGGCCAAAAAAACATTTGATGGAATTTTGCCTTGCTGACCTGATTACCTGGCTGCAGCCCAGCTTTTGACATCAGCTGTTCAAGCCAGAAGGGAAATGTTCACCCACGGCCAAAAAGCAGAAACAGGGGGACAGATTGAGTTGGACAGGCATTAAAAACAATTAAAAAAAAATACATTGAAAGTCTTAAAGTACAGTATTACAGAGACTGGGGCCTTTCATATTTATTTGAAACTCTTGCATATTTTCTCATGATAAATAGGCAGATGTTGGGTCAGGAGTACTGTGTGATTTCCGGTTTAATTTCAGTGTTTTACTGCTGCCTTCAGCTGGTAAAGGGATAAAGGCATCAGCCTTTCCTTCTCTACAGAAATGGGTATTGAATCAGAACTCAGGTTTGTAACAAAGCAAAGCAAAGCAAAAAACAGAAGGTCCTCAAGCTGAGTGCTTCTTTGCAAAGAAAGAAAGCTGACAAAGCAAAAACAATGCCATTTTTAGTGCAAAGCCCACTGCAGATGATACCTCTGCCCCCATACTGCCTTCTCTCCCTGTAGGGGATATTGATGTGGGGCATGCCCCGAGCCCTAGTCCTTGCTTCAGGCACTGCTGTGAAACCATTTGGCCAGAACCAAGAACCCACCAAGTCCCCAATACACATCATTGCTATACTCCAGAAGGCACTTAAGTAAAACTTACAGGAAATTTTTCCATTTCCTATAGCATTTACTCTGTGCTCACTGGGATTAAACTTGAGGGGTTCATAGCTCTCTGCAGATGACATTGCATATACCAATCAATTTTTACCTCCTGATAAGATCTTGATATAGGATCCCAGAAAAAATCTTTTTCTGCTTGCTGAGGGCCCTGGCAGAGTTCCGACATCCTACTGTGCCACATGCAATAAATAGTAAACCTTTGAATTTTTAAGGAGTAATTTAGTACTGGCTTGGGAGTTTCCTCAGATCCTATGAAAAGGACTCAAATCCTACTGAATTGGCAGTTGTTTGATTATGAATGGATGTCACTTGCAGTGTAGCATTCCCACCCCATGAGGGATGCCTTTGCCTCTACTGTAGGGCCCTCTGCAAAATCTGCACCCCACACCAGTGTTGGGGCTCCTTGTTTAACCTTTTTCTAACATAACTCCTTGTCACCAAGCACCAAAGAATATCTGAAAAGTGTGTTCAGCCTGGCTAGCACTTCCTTTTTTCCTTTTTTGCTATTTCCCCCCCTCAGTGATTTTAATTTCTTTAATTCAAGGGTACTAGCAATGCTCAGGTGAACGAGGTGTGCTTCTAGAAAACAGACTTCAGCGGGGAAAACTAAAGTGCCCAGCTAATGTCCCAACAGGTCCTTTACTCACAAACTGTTCACTGCAATTAGAAACCTCATCCTCAGAATGTCCAGAGATACAAAGAGTTGCAAGAGTCAAGTTTCCAGAGATACAAAGAATTGCAAGAGTCAAGTTTCCTCCAGTACATGCCTGAAGGACGCCATTTATCTCTCTTTCTATGCAGTTCGCTTCACTTAACGTTCATTACATTTTGCCTCCTGATTTTTGCAGACCTTAAGCAGACTCAAAATAAGAGTCTATTTAGAGAACAATGGATCTGTTGTGCTGGATTTATAGATCAATAATGATATGAGCAGTGAAGAGTAGCGAATTCAGAAGTCAATTGTTGTTAGATGATGTACAAACACAGAGCTACATTTTGCTTAAATCATTGATATACTCTTAAGAGACATTTTTATCTGTGTGCATCTGCAGATGTGTCTATATGTAGTTCTCTGCATATATTTGTCTACTTGGCATCTCCTTTAAGCCTCACCTTAGAAGCAGGGTGTGCAGCTCCAGCCTTTCCCATTTGTTTATCCTCCTACCCACATCTCCTTCCCTTTCACTTCACCTGCCTATCGCTCATTCCCCAGTTTCTCTCATTCCTGTCCTCCCTGCCTAGGCCCGCTCATACCACTCTGAATTCAGCTCCCAGTGGTGCTGGGAGCAACTCTGTACACCTGTGGCACAGGCAGCAGCCATGAAGAAATGGAAAATAAAGGTAGTGCCTCCCGCCAGCTTGCTGCAGCAGCTAAGCCACTTCTCATGGCGAGGAACAAAACACAGGCTCTTCCACCTGGTTCAGAACCCTTAGGGAAAACTACATTTTGTTATTATTTTTTCTCCCTATCTACAAAGCATATATTCACAGAGAGGCCAACAAAGCAGACCAGGCAAGCATGAAATTTCTAGACCAAGCCAAAAATACAGTTGAGCCAAATAAACACCCAAATATAACAACAACATAAGGAACAGTTTTATTATTTTTTTTTCAATCATTATAAGTTTGAAGTGCCTTCCATAAATTTTAATAAAAAACACAGATCAACCTGCGTGGGTGAAGTAAAGGGAAAGAACATGTCTATTATTGGCAGACAGCTTTTGACTTCAACTGTAGAAGAGCTTGTATCTTTTAACATCTCCCAAAACAGTCACCAAGAATACAGAGAAGGGGGGAGGGCAGTGAAACAGCTCTGGATTTGCTTCCATATGACTCACTTGCCATTGAATTTCCCACCCCCCCATCCTGCACCAGTGGTGGTGGAGATACCTGGTCTCCCCTTCTGCCATCGCTTCCCTGTGATCCTCTTCAGACCCCCCAAAAGCCACGAGCCAACAAAAAGCAGGGTGTGTAGGAGGACACCACAGCTTCAGCCTTTGCTTCTGAAACTAAAACTTGGCAACTAAAACCTTAAATGTAGAGGCTCTTGCTGGCAGAGAGCAGCCAGAGCCAGCTGTGTGCTAGGATGAAGTCCTTGCACTTGGTGGTAAAAGATAACCTTCCCTGCAGCACAGCTCGGCAGGGCAGGGGGAAAGGTCTGCCTCCTGGCTATAATTAGCAAGTCATTCAGCACGCTAGGAATGGATCATCGGACCAAAGCAGCTGGTGCCTTTGTGCTATAAGCAGTTCAAAGGTTTTATTTCAGAGGAGGTCTGGTCCCCCCACAGTGTCCCTGTCACAAGGACTTCGAGTTGGTCTGGGCCACCCCAGATGGAGCCAGACCAGTTTTGATGTGCACGTGAAGGCAGCTTCTGGTTTGGCTTCCTTCCCAGGCACCTGGGTCAAATCAACCAAAGTAGCCTGCAGGTGCATCCAGCCCTCACATCCCAACACACAACTGTTCTGGGTGAGCGGGAGGCGAGCAGGCACGGACTCACACTCTCAGACTTGCATCTCTGTGCTGGAGGAAAAGGAGGGTTGAGTACAAAGACAGCAGGACTGGCTCTGTACTGTTGCTAATATGCAGCTTGGGCAGATAATGGTTCCTGCAGGCTTGGATCTGCCCTCTCCCTGGAGCTGGTCCCTCAGTCCCATCATCTCCCTGATAGCTGGGTCTTGTTGGGATGGCTCTGCAGCTCCTTGCACCCCTGAGAGCAACTGGTATCACTGGTAGAGAGATGGGGATTGCTCCAGATTATCACATCCTTGAAATGGGAGAAGGAAAAAGGAAAAGCAAGCAGGTTGCACACTGTGCTACAACCTCAGGACTTGCTATTGACTTTTACCAGGGAAATGTCACAGCTCTGGATAGCCTCACACCCAAAGTGATAAATGGACACATTCATCACAGCTTGTGGGTTGACCTTTGGGGGAGGCTTCAAGGAATTTTCTTTCTTTTTTTTTCCCCCTTCTTGCTTGGGAAGCAAGCTGTCTGCATGGGAGGGTTTTAATTAGCTCAAAAATATCACCAAGAAATTTGGCAGGCCAAGTTTGTGAAAGGAATCTCATCAGGTCAGTCATATTGTAGTCAAGGGGTCAATATCCTTCCTGCATATTTCGTGACCATGTTATGAAATATTCAGAGCAACAAACAGATGTTTTGACTGGAAATAGACTTCCCCAAAGAAACATTTCCCTCTTTTCATATCCATTTCACCTAGGACTAAACCAGCAGCAGTCATGGCTCCCCATCAGCTGCAGAACAAATTCTTGTAGCAGTTTGCATAGCTGAGGCCCCAGATAGCCACTGCCATCCGTGGGCTATTAATAAGGACTGTTTCAGAACAAATTATAATTTCACAAGCAACTAGTCTATTTATTAGCCTTATTATCATTGCTGCCAGCTGCAAGGTGTTTAGACTCTGTCATTCATTGCAGATGTGGCCTGACCAAGAGATGTGATGGTGCCAGCGCGGGTGACGAGCTGACCTCTGTGTGCAGCTTTGGCACTTGGAAAGCTGATGGCACCTGTCTGCCTGCTTGGTTCTTTACAGTAATGACCTGCAGCAGCCATTCTTTGCTGCTAGAAGCAAAAGAGACGGTGCTGTTCAAATTATCTGGGTTAGTCCCCTCAGGTATTGCTCCTTCCATTCCCAGCACACACTCTGCAAACGGAGCTTGATAACTCAGAGTGGCAGAGCTGCTCCCAGCTGAGTCAAGGCTCCAACTTACTTGTTGCTTTTTATAGATTGAGCTCTTCAAAATAATATATTCTGCATGTTGAAGAATAAAACCACATGAAACAATTAAAAAAAGAAGGGAAAGCAGGAATGTATGATGAAGCAGCATCAGCCCAATATAGTACACCAGGAGGAGCCCTGCTTGGAACTCATCTTGAAAGTTTTATTTTTTCAAATGCATATCACATGAAAAGGCAGCAATGGATTGGGTGGGGGCTTTTGCTATATGATTTTGGTTAAATGCTAATGCTGTCTCTAACTTCTATTCCCCATTAAGTGTCTTCTACAAAAGGCTCTTTTGTCCCACCTGCCTCTCAATCCTCTTCCCCAGCATTAGGAGGACAAAGGTAGGACAAAAAGGTTTGCTAGGACAAAGCCCAGTTTTCAGACAGGTGTTTCTGCCATCATGGTTCTGCACAGTGAGGGATGTAATGTGGGACAGGTAAAACCCACCCTTCAATGCAGTGACAGCAAGCTCTTTCCAAGCCAAGGTGGCCAACAGCAGCTGCTCCCCATTCCAGTGGCCACCAGGAGAGCACACACCAGGGAGTAATGTTCCCAATAGCCAGGCTGCTCCAGACACCCCACTTCAAAATCTGCTGGAGAAAGCAAAGCAACTCCCTTATACCTACCCCTTCATCCTAGAGGCTTCTTACCTACGGATTTTGCAACGTTATATGAAGTCTTTCACAGTTTGGGGGAGAAGCCAAAAAGCAGACTTATAATAGAAACTCAACCACAGCCTTTAGCATAGTTTGGCAGCTCTAATTCTGTAACAAACTCAAAGCACACGTGAGTCTGAAAAACAGCGTGGTGAATTCTCTATTCCTGTCCTCAGTATTTTTAGAAACCAGGGTAATTTTTAGCCTGTGCTTTTCTGTTGGTTTTTTTCCCCCCTCTCTTTTGGTGTAAAGATGTTGTCAAAATACAGGCATTGCTCGCAGTGCAAACTGCAGTCAGTTGATTCAGACAGACACGCCTGACATTTCAAAACACAAAAATGCTCAGCAACCAAATTCCTGGCATGCTATGAAATGCAAAAATGTGAAACTGTTACCTATGGCAAACATTTCTCCATTTAATGTATCACAGGACAGTGGTGAAGAAATCAATGGGAGAAAAGAGAAAAAGTCAGAGTTGGTGTTTTGCAGATAGCTTAAGGGAAAGGAATCCTAAATCTTGAGCAAATGTTTGGTTTTACATTGTGGCAAAAATGTTTGTTTCCTTAACATGGGGTGATTACAATGCAATCCGCATTTTTGTTTAAAAATACTTCTCCTGCTCTCTGGGCTGTAGTGTAAACAGGATGCACTGAAATGTCAGCCCATCCGTGGGCTCTGCTGTGGCAGACGCATGCAGGGAACCAATGCACTCACACTCAAATCTGACCTGCTTCCCCAAAATAGATCTTCATCACGCTTACAGAGCCATCATTGTCTAATTACAGTTCCCCAGGCATGGGGGAATGTGGGGGTGGGTAACTTGATGGTCGTAGTTACTGTGGCCAGAGGGAAAGGCTAGGGAATGAGGTGAGGGACACATCCATAGCCAAGCTGTGCAGGAGGGGGTCCTCAGCAAGGAGCCCAAACCTCACTGTCCATTGCCACCTCCTCTCATCATGCCATTGGAATAAATCCATCCTGGCTGGCTACTAGCAGTTGCCCAACCCCTGCAGGGTTAGCTGACATGCGGCTGGATTTGTTCCTTGAACAGTTCCTTGAACTCCCCACCACAAATGTCAGGAAGAGATCAAGATGTTTTTCTTTGACTCTTTCTCACATTGGTACAAACTTAAGAAATAGAGACTGTCTTGTTTGTAAATTTTTCTCCTTAAGAAAAAAAGTAAGACAGGAATCCTGCAAACCCATCATGCACAGGTCCTGTCTTTGCCTGCCTCTAGGTGAGGCAAAGTTACAGCACTGATAGTTTCCTAGAATCATGGACATTAAAATTTGCACAGAGAAATGCTGCTAGTGCTGGAACCAGCCTTTCTTTTCTGATCTTCTCCACTGAAAGTTGTTCACATCTAATCTTCTTTAAAAGACAGATATGTGAGATCAATAGAAAGCCTCAGCTAATATACAATCAATATTCAACAGACTGCCTGTGACAAGGCCACTATCCTTTAGGTGGCATCAGCACCTGGCCTGCAAGAACTAACATTTTCCTTGCCATAACCATGATTTTCATACAACACACATTTCTCAGCAAAAGCATCTTCTGCCCAACAGCCCCTGCAACATTCTTCAGTAATAAAAATGTTTTTTCCTTCATGTTTTCCTGAGCCCTGATCCAAGACAACATTTCAACACAAGGCTACCTTTAAGAGTATCTCTGATGGAGACACTAACCAAGAGGACTGCAAGTAGCCTCCCTGTGACAGGGACTCTGGGTTTCCAAAGCTCCATAATCAGGCTTCTTAAAAATAAATGTTTCTTGGAGCCTTGACTCTAAACACAACCTTACGTATTTTGAATAATAAGACTTGGTTCTATGAGTATGCTCAAGTGCTTCGGTACTCCAAGACCTTATTCAGTGCAGGGGTTACACTCCAGTTGAAAAACCTCAAATCCTTTCCTACATCTCAAAGTTCTGACAAGAATAACAGTTCTGATGGGTGCAACCACGTTAAACTGACTCATTATCCCACAAGCTAACGTCTGTGGAGATTCCTAAAACCACAATGACCAAACTTCTGGTCTCTAGCAGCGGTGTCTAACCAAGCTACAGCTGGAAAAAGGGTTTGGGGAAGCCCATTTCACTCAACTGTCACCTCCTCTCAAAACAAAATTCCCAGAAGACCAGCTGAGTTTTTATTGAAAAGCCATTTACAGTTTCCTTGGCTGTGGAAAAATATTTGTCAGCATATCACAACTACAAGGGGTAAGGATGAAACTAATTGCTTAGAAAATTACTGCACAAAATTAAATAAGGACATTTGTTTCAACCCAGTGAGCATAAAAGGCCTCTTGAATGAACCATCTTCTGTTTTCTTCTTTCTGGTTAATGACTGACCAAAGAGGCTTGTTTTTCAGCATGTAGCCAACAACTGTAATCGTCATGGTCCCTTGAACCAAGTCTTTGCTCTCTGTATTTCAGCCCAGAAATCGATGACAAATGTAAGGCTACCACTGATTTTCTTACAGGTGGGTGCAAATCCTTTGAAAAGAGAGTTATCATTGAGATATTCTTGGTCTCTCTCTAAAGCTGCCTTAGACTCTAGTGATATTGAGGGTCTGTTTAACAGAACTGTTTTATTGGGTGCTGCTTGGTTCCATATGCAAAAGGGGTTTGTAACATGCAAATGCATCTGCTAAAAGACAGCACACATTGAAGGAGGTGAAAAGATCCACATAGAAACAGTTATAACATCAAGAAAGTTTTATGTGCAACTGGGACACATTCCATTTGAGGGCTGAGAGCCCTCCTGACTTGTCTCTGCTGGCAGGGAGTGGGAAAGGGTGATGACAGGCACTGTTAACAACCCTGTGCTGGGGTTGGAAATCTGACCATTCATGCCTCTTCCAAATGGGGAGTGCTGCCCTGCTAGACTGTTCCTGGAATTACCAAAACCCCCCTTTTCTCCCATTGATCAACACAGGATTTTTTTTTGTTTTTTCCTAATAATTTTAAGGTGTGCACAGATGACCCATATAGATATAGGCACCTTGTCATCAACAGAAAAAGATTTATCTGATCTGGTAAGCACTGTGTGAAAGTCGAGGAAAGCCAGCTGGGATGGCTAGGATGTTTTGGGTGGGCTGGCAAGTCAGGAAGTGCACTCGGACTTCTGCTGACAGATTTTGGCTGAGCTGACAGGTGTTAGCAACATAAGATGTGGAGAGGGCAGCAGTCGGGAACAGTTGATTAAGCAGTGTTTACTGCTTAGAAACAGAACACAATAGAGTAGGTAGGCCTAAACACATGAAAACCCCAATCCTCTTCTCTTTAACTTTCATTCAGAACAAAGATAAATTCTAATACAAAAACAAACGCAGTTAGAACTTGTGTTGGTGTTACTAACACAGAAGTGAGGCCACATCTCTCCCACTCAATCCCTGCTTGGAGTACATCTATACATGACAGGAGTTTTACCATACCAGACTTTTGGGCTGGGGCCATCCAAACCCAAAACATCCATACAAAATGTGAGGAATCTGGACGCTGATGGAGCACATACTGCCTGAAATCTCTGCTGCCTCCACAGTTGACAGGCAGCATCCCAGCAGTGGCAGCTCAGTCCCCATGACCACTGTGGGAGGGCATCTGTTCTCACTCATCACCCCTGCATTTCTGGCCCTCCTGCTTGTGGACCAGTGTTTGAAAACATGCCCTTAAGCCCCGCCCCAAAAAGAACGAGGCACTTAGTACTGCTTTCTTGCTGAGGAGATTAGGATGTTTTTATGGGGTAACAACAATGCATAGTTTCAGGCAAAGGATGGGCTGCCTCACGACTTTGAACTCCAGGAGCTGGCAAGGTGGTGAGGGTGAAGAAGCTGGCAGCTAACTCTGAGAAATCAGGCTGCCTTTTCCCCTCCTCCTCTCCCACTCATTCCCTGCACCAGATGTCAACTGCTACATGCCGAAATGCCTGCCATCCTCCCAACTCCCTGCCTGCTGGCTTATGGCACAGCCTTAGCAGCTTCCCAGCACTACCTGCCATCAGGTGTTCTCCAGAGACAGCGCTCAGTGCATGCTGAAAAGGCATCTGTGCTCGTTCCTCTCCATCCTCCTCCTTCACCTGCCTGTTCTTTACTGCAGAGGTGACTTTCAGATGTGATAGCAGATATGCAAAGGGTGCATTAAAAACATGCTAAATGAAAATCCTGACAGGGAGGAAGAGCCTCAGAGGAGCTCAGCGACATGGGAGTATTAATCATTTCCAATTAAATAAAGCCCAGCAAAAGTCTGCCTTCCTTGCAAAGCAGCAGGGTTTCCCCTTTTCTCCTTCCTGCTTTAAACATTGCACAGTTGGGTTGCTTTCCTACCGACAGAAGTGCCCTGCTCAAGGACACCTTCAAACCATCCCCAGCCCACATGAAAGCAGGCACGTTCAACAACTTTACAGGGCAACCCATGACAGCCTGATGTAAATTGAAAAGATTTCAGCCCAACAGTGAGCCTTCCATGCTCCTTTGGACACAGAGCGCCTCAGCAGCAGTTTTGTGCAGAGCCCATTCAGCCCCACCAGCCTTGCAGCATCCAGGGCTGAGCTCTTGCTCCTCTTCATGGAGAGGAGCACATAACCCACCAGCCTCAAGCGCTCCCATGACCGTGGGGACCACTCACTGCTCTTAGACTGGGAAGGCTTGAAGGATTTCCTGTGATGGACAGAGGTGCCCACAGCTGAGATAGTTTTAAAGGAGAGCGATTTTTCAAAACTGCTGGGCATTGGCTGAACGCTGTCTCCAGAAAGGTCAGCTAGAGTTACGTACCTGACTCTGGTGGAACCAACCAATGATTTGTGCTTTCCAAACTCTTTCCCTGAGGTTAGAAACATGCTATCCTCCTGCCTTAGCACCCCAAATACAGGGAACTCTGCACAGCATGGCTCTCAGAGGATGGGATTTGTTCCCTCCCTCCAAAGCAGGGAGAAGTTAAACTGCTGAATTCCTCTGGGACCAAAGCCTAGATTGAAGCTTTGGCTTGCGAACCAGCCCAAACCCAGTATTAGAAATACCAGCAAGGGAAAAGCTGAGTTTGACAGACACCATACATGGTCTGTGGCTGAGGAACTTTAGTTCCTCTGTCCTTTTGTCTTAAGGAAACAAGCCAGTCTTAGTGCACAGCTCTGAAGGGACAAGGGAAGAAAGCAACCGGAGCATGCTTCATAATAGTTTTCTGCACACAGGGAGTGAAAAAAAAAAACACCAAAAAAAAACCCCAGCAAGGAGTGCAGGGGGAGAAAGTCCATCTCTGAGCTTACCTTAGATGGGCGATATGCTAAGGCATGTCTCAGCATTTTGTCTAGGTTTCCTACTTGCTCTGAACTAAGTTGGAAGTCCAAGCCTGGATAGCAACACAGGATGAAGAAATAGCTTCCCTAGCAGATGTCAGAGGGTGACAGAATTGCAGAGAAGAGTCCAGCACTTTCTCTCCAGCTGTCATCACTAAAAACAAAAACTTCCCTAAAAGTTGCCTAAAAACAAAACTTCCCTGCACTATACAAAGTTTACTGCCATACAACCTGTATCTCCAGCTTCTTCAGCCTTTCTTGCCATGCAGTTTTATCTGCACAGCAGCATCTCTGCCACCCCATACCAAAGGATCCAAGTGCCTCCACTCTATGCCACAGCCTCTGCTGCAATGACTTCCCAGCAGCATGTCACCAGGATGGAATTACTAAGAGGCACCTCCTGAATATATGGAGGCTGAATTTAGTCAAGGAGACCAAGGCAATGATTTAATCATTCTTATTAGAGATTGGTTTTATCTTTCATAGATCATCAATGAAGGATCATCGTTGCTGAAGAGAAAATAGACGAGAATGTGATTTTGAGCAGGAGTTATGTTCAGTAGGAACATTTCTCCACCAGCTACTGAGGTCACCTCAGTATGCCCTGTACCTGAAGGCAGCCTGAGACAAAAATATTTGTTTGGTAAATGCTCGCACAGGATGAGGAACAGCTCAATTCATTCACACATCTAAGGGGTCAAGATCTGCCAGCCACAAAATGCCATCACACTGAAGGAATACCATATATACTGTTTGTTACCTAAATCCCTCACAAGGGAAAAATGACAGAGAGGGAGGGAGAAGGCCTCTCTGTGTTTTGCCATTCTGTCCAGAAAGAGGTAGCACAGTCTTGCTGAGGTTGCTTTTCCCCACAAGCAGCAGCTTAAGGGTTTTGCATCTTGTGCCTAGCAAAAGCCCAGTTCCAACTGTGGTGGGACAGGGTGCAGCGGTGTGGGACAGGGACACGGTGCACGGACAGAAAGGCCCTGCATTGCACTGCTCTTCCTTTTGCCAGGAGCAAATTGTCACCCCAGAGAGTCATTCTGAGCAAGGACAAAACATTAAATGGATCACATCCAATTCTGTCTGCCTCCACCCCACCCTGCAGCAGCTGGTGGAGAAGAGCAAGGAGAAAGTGGGGGAAGCAGAGGGGCTCTTGAGGGAAGCCATTACTGGTTACTGTGCCTGCTGTCTCTGCCAACCACCACAGCTTGGCCTTCATGTTTCAAAGATAGCTGTGATTTAAGATGATGCCATTTTGGGGGGTGCCCAGCATAAACACTGCAAAAAGATCAAAGTTTCAGGGGGTTCTTGATGTTTTGAGAAAGCCTCCAGATGGCTGCTCAAATGAGAAACTGCAGTGTTGTATCTTTTCTTACTTCATCTTCACTCCTGGCTACCCAGCAAGATCATGCAAGGAACAGATGCACAGAAAAATGAAAAACAGTTGGGAAAACACATATAAAAATAGTAGCAGTGTCCATTTTGCAATGCAGAGAGCATAACTATGTGAGGAATACATTTTGATGCCAGCAAAGAAACTCAGACAATCCTGTTAATTAAGAAGCATCAATACCCAACCCCACTCTCTTGCTCCCCTGACAGGCAACAGCTGCTCTGGCTCTTGAGCAGCAGCCAGCAGAGGAGCCCATCCAGCAGAGTAGAAACATGGGTGAGATGAGTTTAGTGGCCCTTGAGCACCAGCACACCTGCTGCTTCAGCTTTTCCATCTGTGAAACCCTCCTCTGTGTTGCAGCACCTCTGAGCTCTGCTGCTGCAAAGCTACACACAGCTAGTAACTCTGGAGGATCACCGTAGTGGCCGTGACAATACAGGTAGATGTTGGGAGCTCCTAGCTTATTTCTCAGAGACATATTTTGAAATAAAGACTCCTGATAAACCTTGCCACAGGCATCTGGCTTCTGTCATAGCTATTAGTCAGCTTAGAAGGGCCTTCCCTGCATCATGTTTTCAAATCCAATATCTCACTGCTTCTGATCCAGTCTGTTGGGAAGCACAAGCTGTCCAAGCTCTTCCAGCTGTGCTCAGAAAGAAATCTCCTACAGGCAAAGCCAGCAGCTCTGGCTTTTTTTTGAGTCTGGTTGTCTCTGCACTTTTGATTATGCCAGTCAGGCACCACCTTCTGCAGGGCTGAGCTTTCCCTACATAAATGGCAAATAATGAATGCTCTGGCCAGTCACCAAATGGCACATTTATCTCCCTAACAGCTTTATCTCCTTCATCAGCTGCAGCTGAACACTGGCAATGCTCCAGGCCAAGGACAACAACCTCCCTGCAAAAATTACTGCAAGAGCACACTGTTCACTGTAGGGTACCTCAAGCACAAGTATGTAGGAGGTAGAAAGCACATCCCTGGCAAGCCCTGGGATGCTAATGATGGTCTGGGCAACCACCTCCATGCTTCCTGCCTCAGCCATTGATGGGGAACAAGGCCCAGTGCCTGGAGTCTTTGGTCCTGGAGAGAGGAGACAGCATAGGCTGGCTCTTGCTGCTGTCTCTGTAGAAACCAGACCCCCCAGATGAATCATTGCACATAACTTCTTTTATTATTGTCTTAAAATCATGCAAGTTTTTTGCTCTCTGAAGCAGCACTTTGGGATGTTGTTCCCTTTCCTACTCTACAGAAGTAGGGGGCTAGCTGGACACAAGCATCTCTGCTCATGAAGAGGGGTTGCAATACTCCCTCATTCCTCTTCCCAAGTCACATCATAGCTGGGGTTTGCCATATCCTTACACATAGAAAAATCTGAAGGATGTAACAACTGTTCATTTCACCACCACGGCCACAGAGGAGGTGGCAAGGGGGGAAGGTGGAAGCAAAACCAGCAAATTTTCCTCAACACAGCAAGCCCGGTGATGGTTGCTACTTAACCCCACATGATCAAAGCAGCCTTGCTGAGAGCCCTGCCAGTGCATTGCTCCATCCAACTCCCCACACTCCCTGCCAGGATTGCCTGGGGGTGTGTGCATGTCCCTTTGTGGGGTTGGAGGTGGGCAGGTGCACTTTACCTCCCTCTCTCTTTTCCTAGAAAGGTTTTTAGAAGCCCCCAAATCCAGTTTTGCCCGGAACAAATGAGGGCATGATGTGAGCCAACAAGAGCAAAACAAGTAAATGAGATTTGTCAAGGAAAAGACAGACCAGGAAGACATGAACAAAGTGCTTGGTGGGAATAAAGAGAAAGCCTCAGATCAGGCAATGCATTGGTAAATGAGGCACAAAGGACAGGGGAGAACAACAACTAGCCTGTTGCTGCTAATCCAGTCATAGTTTTCAAAGCAGGATCATGAGTCACCAGCCCCATCAAGGCTGGAACAGAAACTCCAGCTTACCACATGCAAGAGCACAACATCCTTTCTTTGGCAAAGCCAAGGGCTCCCGTTTGTGGCATGTGGGAAGCTGAAGGTCTGGAGTCAAGTGCAGCAGGTACATGCACATGCTATGGAGACAGCAGGACAGCTGGCTGGACTCACTTGCAGGACCCTCACTGCACAGAGGGATGCTCTGGGGGATAGGGGCTGCCCTGCCAGTTCAGAGTTGGGCAATGTGCCAGGCTGGGGCTGTGCTATGCATGTTAAGGTTTCAGTCTTGCTAGAAAAAAGCCCGGGACTTTTTCTGGGGTTTTCAATGAGGTGAGCGTTCACATCACTTCCTTCTTGCCCCAGCAAGATTCAGCACAGCCTGAGCTCTCACCCAGCCAGTGGTTTGGACTCTTTCCACAGCCCCAAGTCATGGTGGAGTCCCTGATTCTGCCACTGGTGGCATAGCTGTGCACACCCCAGCTATGTGAAGGCCATCCCACGGGAGTGAGCAACATCTCCCAAATTCTTCTTTGCCCATCACAGGCATCTTACAGGCACTTCCAGAGAGCAAAGGGGCCTGTGCAACTTCTGCCCTGTTTTGTCACATCCTTAAGGAAATTTTACTGCTGCTTTTTTGTTGCAGCATGTGGAAAACCTAAAAACACATAGGCCAAAGCGCTGCAGATGGTACAAAGAGGTTCCTGCAAAGATGCTGCCATTGCACTGCTTCATAAACCCAAAAGGAAGCTGCGAGCAATGGGTGGTGGCCAGCCAGGAGGGTTTTACAGGCTTTGGGTTTGTTTCTCCCCTACCGTGCACCACAGGTTTTGTGTCCATGAGCAGGACAGGGGAGCAAAGTGACCAAAGGCAGCAAAAGGACACAGTGCAAAGCAGAAATTATGGTTTGCTCCAACAAAAGCCAGAGGTCTGGCTCCAGGCCTCAAGAGCCCAAGCTGATGGGGTGCTCACTGTTGCAGCAGGAGATGGGTTTGTATGCATGTGGAAGTGTAGGCATCTGAGAAAGCAGCCTCCACAAGGAAATGAAACCTTAAAGATGCACTGAAGATAATTTTGGGAAGCCAAACATCCTCTTGTCATGCAAATCAGTTGAGCAGCCTGGCAATGGCCAGGGCAGGTAGTCTTTAACTTTTCAGCCACAGAGCATAACTCCCAGTTTAGGCTCTGCAGTGTGGCTGGGGTGCACAGAGGCTGCCAACCTGGCAAACACCTCTTTCCAGCCACCAAGTTGTACTGCACCATCAAAGCTGTGGGGATGGCTGCCCAGCAGAGCCTGCTAGCTTCAGGTGGATCCCTCTTGTTTTAAGCTCAGAAGTCATCTTCATCAGGGCTCCACTAGCTATAAACTAGAAACAAACAGGAGTCTTGACTGTGTGCTCTGAGAGATGCCATTGTGCTGGTTTTGGGGTGAAATAGCAGGACACCTCGCCAGTCCTAAGCTGCCTGACCTCTAGGAAGTAGTAAGAGTGCTCAGCAACATTATGTATCTATGTCTTTCCCTGGCACCCCAGGGTCAAACTCTCCGCCTCATTGCTGCAGGGTGGGCACGGAGGCACAGCTCCTGCTGCCTGGGGAATGGGCAGGCCAGGGAGACCAGCTTTCTTTTTAGAAGTCACCCCATATGTCAGGAGAGATACAGGGTTCATTGACTCATTAAACAGGGCAAAGCTAAGCTCATCTTGCATCACCCACAGCAGACCAATACCCAGTGGAGGCAAGAGTGGGGAGGCTGATGTTTATTCTCCAACCCCGCAGCTATTCAGCGTTGAACAAATGACCCCTCTGAGCGACACAGCAGTAAATTTCACAAACAAATGCAAAGTTCAGATAGCTGCAAAGAACTTGTCTCAGTTGCCAAAAAAATTACAAAACACCAGTGTTTTCTGAAAACCAAGGCTGTGCAGCTTGCTCGTGAGAGAGGCAACAAGATGCCAGGACCCAGTGAGCGGGGGAGATGCAGAAGGACTCTGGTTCTTGCCCAGACAAGACTTTTAGGAGCGGGGGCTGGTTTTGCTGTTATTATGCCTAAGAACAGATGCAAGGTCCCCTGGAGCCCTGCATATGTTTGTTGGGAGCAGGGCAGCAGAAGTCTTGTGGGCACGGCAGGTGAGGCAATGTTTGATCAGAGTCTCCCTGAGCAGATTTGGGGGAAGCTCATTTCATCACCCTCTCAGTCAGGAAGTGACTCACCTCAGCCTGGGGTCTTTCAAAGTCCCTCATCCTCAAATCAGTAGCAACCTTCCACACAGTGATCCCAAACCACTTGGAGGAAAGGGCCAGTAACCCAGCCAGCATCTCCAAACTGTATGACACAACCTGTACGTGCCCTTGTTTCCAGGGGGCAGGCACATGAGCATCACCTACTGCAGCACCAAGTTTTGCCATTGCAATCTTTGGCTAGAGACAAACTGCTGCTCTCTTTTCTTCCCATGAAGACTGGGAAAGGGGGATTCTTTTTTTCCCCCTCTGCACAACGCCCCAAGCAGCTGGTAGCTGTTGCTATTCCAAAAGCAGCTTAAAACCATCACCCCAAGCCAGAGTCTAGGAGCTGTGCTATGCACAAGCCTAGTATACAAAAACTTTAGTAGTCAAAGTCACAGAGTCACAGCCATCAACACCAGCACAGCTGCTTGTGTTCAAAGGCTTAAACCAGTAAAAGAATTTCACCCCAGAATCTCACCCACCCTTCACCACTCAAACTACTGTGCTGGAAGCTGTTCTTTTACTGGTTTAATGTGATGAAAGAAATAAAGAGTTTGCACATCTGCATGAATCAGCTGGGCCAGATTCAGGAGAAGTGGTGGCTTCCTGAGTTCAGCTGCACAGAATTAAGCATCCAGGTACACAGCTCTTGCACACCCCTCACTCAGGAGTGCCGCCAAACTCTCTTCAAGTGCTTCTCCAGTCAAACGGCATTCCTAAGGTTCCATACATCTCCCAAGGCTATTTTCTGAAAAATTATTTTCAGCACCTTTTGCATGCAGAAAATTGTCACCCTTTACATCTTCCTGAAACACTTTCCAGGTGAGCCACAAAGCATCCTGCCCTCCTTCCCAATATCTGCCCAGACAAACTCTTCTAGTCATGTGCCAGCTAATCCATGGCAGGGGGGATTTAAAACCTTAACCCTCACTGCTTCATTTTACCACCAGACTTCATCATCTGCTTCTTTTTTGGTTTCCACTGCAGGGATAACAACCCTCAGGCATATTTAGAAGGTAAAGCATGCAGTGAGAGGAGCTTTAACACAACAGCTTAGAGCCCAAATCTTTCACAAAGAAGCACCTACGTTTAGGACATGAGCACCTAAAATTTCAGGGTTTAATCTATAGGAAATAAAAATGTGAAGAAGTATGCTTTGTTTAAAACCTTACTTTTCTTTTCTCTCTGAAGCATGACTTACCTGCCATTCCTGCTCTCAGATGCCGAAATATCTTCTGAGGTCCCTAGTACAACAGCACATGGAACAGAACAGAAACACAATCACAACAACAAAACAACTCCTTACCTAGGAAAGGGCCTTCAGGTCCCTATATAACTTGGCCCCACAACTGGCAGCTGCTGGAGATTAAGCCCCAGCTGAGGAAAGTCAGCAGTAACTCACTATTACTACTCCAGGAAGGTGCTGGGATCTCTGTGCCAGGAGGGGATGAAAGCAGCAGGGTAACACCCTGGCCCCACCAGGATGGGATGGGGTTAGGTTTCTCTGTGCCCTAGGTCTGCCTATTCCCTCTGTAGCCCCTAGAGCAAAGCCCATCGGGAGGCAAGGCCAGCCTGTGTTATCTGATCAGTAAAACCAGGTAGATGGTAAAATGGCAAATCATGACTGACATCATGATACCCTGTAAGATCTGTATGCTAGGCTGGGAGCCCAGCTGCCCTACTGCTGCCCTCATGGGTTGAGAAGGGATTTGAATGTCCTGACATGCCTGGGATGGGTGTACATGGGTTTTCTAAGCCCCGCCAGAAAGGGAGAGGGGAAGCAGAAAGGGCTGGTAGAGAGGGAAGGCAAGGCTTGCTACTGCCTGCCAATGTAGGGAAAGCAGGATCATCCTGCTGTCTGGTGTGCTCCCTGCCAGCTCTTGGGTCTAAAGGCTTTGTGGAGCCCAGAAAAGGGGCTCCTTCCCCACTGCTGAGCAGGTGGGCTAATTAAACAGGCTGTGCTGCTAAACGGTACTGAAGTTGCATGATCTGGATCAGCATTACAGACACCCAGCAGGGCCCAACACATCATAAAATTGCGATTGCTTTTCCACTTCTGCCTGAAGAGAGCATTTTCATAGAGCATCCCCTGTGGCCACTTGCCACCAGTGACTGAGGGCCAGTGCACAAGCAGCTTCTGCCACCAGCGCTGCTTTGGCTCACTCCCTCTTAGAGGCAGGTGGGGATGGATATTTGGGAACATTCACAGTTTCAGTGGGGTGATTTGAACTCAAGTCCTCCTGACTTGAGGAAAGCATCACCGAGGATTAAGCCATTCAGGCTAAGCATGGGCACACAAAAGATGGAAGCATCCCACACCAGTAACCATGCCAGAACCCCTCATCCCACACCTCCCCATGGCCAGGCAAGGGCTTGTTGATTGTTTTGTATCTGTTTGTAGGTCAAGCTGACTGAAGCTGTAACATTACCGAGAAGGAAGTCAACAGGAACACAGAGAAAGAGGAGGAAATTCCCAGAAACACCACTGGATACTGCTACTAAAAATAGATGGGAAGGGTGCTGGTTCCTGATTTACTATTCCTTCCTGCGACTTCCCATCCGCCAGGCTCATTCCTGCACTGTGAGAGCTGGGATGGACAACTTTCCGCTGTTCCAAGACAGCAGCCAGCTGACATTTTGCGCAGCATGTAGATGGATATTTTCAAAGTTATTTGGCTTCCCCTGTCCATGCATGCTAGTTAAGATAACCAGGGCGAGCATTGCTGAGAAACCTCATATCTAAGCACAGAGCAAGGTTGTGGCGCTCTCTCCCCCCATCCATTATGGGTACCTCAGCCGCCTCCACTGGGCAAAGAGACCTTTTTCCCTGCATGAGGAGCAGGAAGCTGGGCTTCTGAGGAGGTGATGGAGAGCAGCAGCAGTACTGCTGGGAGCTGGACATCCCTCAGCAGTGCCAGCTATGCCCCCAGCTCATTGGAAGGGGAGATGTGCACCTGCTGGGTGAGGATGAGCAGCGGAGAGTAGCTCTGGTACTCAGCCCAAAGGCAGATGATTCAAGCTACATCTTGCTTTATCTAATGATTATCTAGCAACTGGTTTTCAAAGACATTTTTCATAGGCTGTTTCCTCCCTGAGGTAGTAACTCAAGATCCAGAGCTGCCAAGAATATGGCCATTCACTGCATTTTTCCCTTGGCTGCAGCCCTGCTGGCTGGGAAGAGGGACACACTCCTCTTCCAGGAGTTGATGAGAAGCTGCCTACTAATAGCTCAACCTTCCAAGACTTCTCACTGCTCTGTGCTCCCTGTGAAGCCTGGGAAATTACTGCAGCAGGGGTTCAACAGCCATCACTGGTGTGGGGCAGCACTGCCAAGAGGCACCTCTTGCCCATGTCTCAGAGGCACTGAGGTCTCAGCACACCCCAGCTGCTTCAGGGCTTATCTGGCTGCTCACCTACCAAATCTGCTTGTGTTTATACTGCAGGGAGACCAGCTGCAGGGCTCTGAGCAGCCACAGACAGGGTTTGCAGGGCTGTGGAGAGAAACCCCAGCTTTTTCCTCATTATGTTATGTCCTTGAGAATTTCCCGTTACTACATGCATGGGGAGAATCTGTTCAGCCTATGTCTGACCATTACAATGCTTTTTCTCAAATGACACTCACTGATGTTCTAAACCAGTAGGGGATGGTCCAGCCCTGCCTCTGCTCTGCTCCAGCCAGCCTTATGATTTCAGGGCATCCTTTTTTTGGCCATGAAGGTCTTCTGCCAGGATGTATTAAGGCAGAAAGCAAGTTGGCAAAAGGCTGCTCCACCCATGCATCCTCAGGGCAGCGCTGCTTTCTCCCAGCCCTAATACCCCACACCTCCACCTTGGTGCAAAGCCAGGAGGAAGACTAATTGCTGACAGCATTTCCAAGAAACCCAACATGTCCAAAACCATTGTGCTGTTTTTAGCATCTTCCATCCAGGAATCTCTCAAGCGTGTGACTGAGGAGGTATTTTTACCTTCCTCCCTCAGCATTCCAAGCAGGACAGCTGGTGCCTCTGCAGTGTGAGCCAGTCACTGGTAGCTGCTGTGAGCCAGGACCAGCAGCTGGGCCCTCTGCCAGGATTGCTGACTTCCAGGTCCCAGCAGCCCAGGACCCCAGAGCGGAACCAACCACCCCATTTCCCCATAGGGTTTAGTCTTTGGGGTCAGAGCCACGGCAGTGTGCTTGAAATCCTCCCCCAGTGCTCCTGTAAACAATAGCAGAGAAGATTAGGAGGAACAGCAAATGTGAATTAAGGACCAAAATAGTGCAAAGTTGTCGGGGTTTTTTTTCAAATAAACAATATATGAAGGCTGGCCACAGCTCTCCTGCTGTGCAGAGCCCTTTCCCATACATGCCCAAGGTCCTATACCCAGAGCTGGGTTCTAATGGACCCATCCAGATGCAGAGCTGGCCAATAAAACAGCAAATGAGAGGCAGGGGGTCAGACCTCACCTGGCACTCAGCACTCCAAATCCTCCAAATCCAGCCTCCCTGCCCCCATGCTGCTGCCCTTGGCATGATCAAAAAACCCATGCATTGCAAGGGTCCTTGCAAGGCTAATTCCACACAGAAAAATCAGAATAGTGAGGCCAGCAGGACCAGGGCAGTGATCACCACCTGTACTCGGCTGGTGAGGCCACACCCTTGAGTGCTGTATCCATTTCTAGGCCTCACACTTTAAAAAGTACACTGAGGTGCTGGAGTGTGCCCAGCAAAGGGCAACAAGCCTCTGCAAGGTTGGGAAAACATGTCTGTGGAGAATAGCTGAGGAAGCTGGGCTTCTTTAGTCTCAAGAAGAGGCGGCTCAGGAGGGATCATCGCTCCATACAAGTACCTGAAAGGAGGCTGTGGCCAGGTGGGAGCCGGTCTCCTCTACCGAGACTGCAGTGAGAGGGCAAGAGGAAATAGCCTTAAAATGAGGCGGGGGAGATTCAGATTACATATTAGAAAGAAAAAACAATCAGTGTTAGTGTGGTCAGGCATTGGAATAGGCTGCCTAGTGAGGCTGTGCAGTCACCATCCATGGGGTGTTTACGAGGCCTCTGTCTCTGGATGATGTGGGCTAGGTGTTACAGTGGCAGTGCTGGATAGACACATGGACTGGATGATCCTAAAGGTCTCTTCCAACCTTGAGGATGATTCTGTGAGATTCTCTGCACACCTATTCCATGGTAGGTACTGCCCAGCCCAGGTTGGATGCTGGTTCATTCAGACTGTTGTGGCGGGGGGGGGAACAGAGGGGTGTAACTCATTGGCTTTCTAGAGAGGCATCAAAATAAAGCCAAGGTCTGTGAAAACCCCTGGGGTTTCAGTCAGCCCAAACCCTTCTTTGACAAAGCAATGATCCTGAGGAAAAGGATGCAGCCTCCTGACTCTCGTCCGGACAAAGCCAATGCCAGCAAGGCTGCGGCAGGAAGGATGATGCTTGATGTAACAGTGACTACATATTTTGCTGGAGAACGAGAACCTTTTCCATCTTTGGGATATATTAATAAGGATATCTTTATTTTTAAGACATCAGTGAGAACCACTTGAAGCACTCAGCTTGAACCAGCAGGGAGTTAATATCCCTGACAGCAATCCCTCCTCTGGGAAATCAGCCTTCAGTGAAAACCCAGCACGACATCCTCTCACGGCGCAGCAGAGGGCCCAAGGAGCTGGAGACCACGGCGTGTGCTCGTCCTCTGGCACTCGCCCGGGGCTGGGGAACAGCTGACACCACAGCCGGGATGCTGCCGGTGGCACATTCCAGGGCACAACAGCGGTGTCCCGGCACAAGGTGCCCTGCAGGGGCCTGAGCCTGCGGTGATTGCTGCTGCTCTGGCAGCTGCTGCTCCGGGGCACTGGGAGATGTGGCAGGAAGGGCAGGCGGCAGCCCCCAGATCCCGAATTAGGTCGGCGGAGCTGTAACATCTGTCCCCCGTAGCTGCCTTTCTGCCGGGATTAGGCACAGGGGCCACTCGGGCACTGCGACATAAAGTCCCGAGACGCAGCTTGTGGGGGTCTGGACATCTGTGCTCCCCCTGTGGCCGAGGGGCTCGGGGGCTGCTCCGCACAGGAGAGTAACTGCATTCGCCTGTCCCATGGTCCTGTCCCAGCCACGGCTGCTCGGAGGGCACTGCCCGCCCCCGGGCCGGCCGCTGGGTCGGTCACCTGTGAGCATTGCAGCACCGTGGGAGGAGTGGCAAACGAGAGCAAACATTCCTGGGAGAAACTGCCTGAAAGGACACATTATCCAAAAGAGCTACACAGGAACTCAGGAAACCCGGCTTAGTCATGGGACAAGGGCATGGGCAAGGGGGTCACCAACTGCTGAGGGACATTCCCATTCACCATGCAAAACCAGGGCCAACTTTTTACATCCCGTATATAAACATAGTGTCTCTGTATAAACTTACATAAATAAAGACATACAGGACATTGCTCTTGATTAGCACATTAAACAGCAACAAATTTCCTTGTTTCTCAGTCATGAGAAGGCAATTAGGCTTTCTGTGGGGTTTTTAATTATTATTTTTTTAACTGCAGAGCAACAGCAAGTCAGGTTGTTCCTTCTTGCCATTTTGCAATGCTCTTGCCAGCCTGGGCTGCTTTATGTGGCTGTGGATTTCAGGCCAGTTAAGTTCAAGCTTTTGTCTTTGCCACTCCCATTGGTGTAACCTGACGGGCACAGAATAAGACAGGCAGAAAGCTCATGATGGGTTTGTACTTCAACCCCCTGCTCAAAGCTCAGAGCAGGGTACTCAGGATGCTGTATCCAGCTGGGCTGTAAAACCTCCAGGGATGGAGCCCTCCCAGCCTCCTGGGCACCCGCACAGCCACCGTGGGACCTCCCTGAACTCGCTGCAGTTCACTGACATCATCAGGTATCAGCAGGAGCGCGGCATCCCCATGCGGTCTAACAAGTGCCGAGTGCAGGCAGAGAATTCCTTCCCTCGACCTATGGGCCGTGCTTCTGCCCACAGGGGTGGGAGTTCACACTCAGCTCCTGTCCCACCCCCAGGACTTTGCACAGCGCTGCTCCCTGGCCAGACCCTCCCCAGGTTTGCTCCCAGGAGTCAGTCCTTTCCCCTTGCAGCAAGTAGGAAGGAGCAGGTTTAACACCTGCTCCTGCCTTTTCTGAACATGAAAATTAAATTTCTAAGTACACAAGTCCATCTTTTTGTATGCTTTCTCCATGCAACTGCATTTCTCTAGCGTCATGTGGCTAGGCATTGCCCCTGTAAATGGAAAGACAGGAAGACATATAAAACTGGAATTTAGGAAGAACAATGGTTAGAGGAGGTTTCAGAAAGGAAAAGTTTAAGGCAAATGGAAAAAAGCAGTATGAATCACACACCAGAAATACAACCACAACAAAAGCAGAAGGTGAAATAGAAAGTGGAAGCAGGTCTATTGCCAGTGCCCATAGGGTATGCCTCACTGCTTACAATCACTTTGTGACTTCATAAGTTGGCCTCCTCACCCAGATCAAATGAAATCCCCGTAGCTTCCAGGCATCTATTGTTGATCATCTGTCTTTACAAACAGAAATATTTTGGTATCTCTTAAATCAGTGTCATGTGTGTCTCTTCCACAATTTCCAGGAATTTCTGGGCTGCATTTACTGTCTGCACAGTTACAGACTGTAATAATCTTTGTTGTGCCATGATCTTGTGATCTAACATAATTTTGTGGCTGCTTCTTTCTCCATAATAGACTCACTTAATTTGTTAGTTCCTCTGTGCTTAAAACAATATATAACCTTACCTCTGGCCCTCAAGATTATGTGTTAATAAGAAGGGTTTGACAGTAGAGAGCAGGTATGCTTTATAAGAACACAGATGTAAGATGAAGACAGCACATAGAAGAAATTACTGGGGTTCTCTTTGATTCATTTGAAATCATACAATTAAACCATTTTGTCTGGACTCTGGGCCCTCCTATGTCAGGAATATCGTAATTTTAGGCTTCTTCAAGCAGCTTTCATTTAAAAATTAGCTTTAACCTTCCCCATTTAGAGATAAACCCTAAATGTCTTTCCCCATCCCACCAGACCGAGACTGAGCAAAGTGATGGATGAAGCACACAGACACAAATGGTGAATTGGGTCAGTGGGTCTACAGAAGCTTTTTTGAGAAGCTGAGGTTCAAAGATGCCTGTGTTAGACTGTGGACTATTTATGAGTTTGTGGTCCCAAGGATTGCGATAAAGCTACCATATCTCAGGCTAACCACTGTGATATCCAAGTGGTGCCAGGGTATTTCAAGTTAGGGCTTGAATCAGATTTACAAGTGTTTTGTTTGTGGCCCCCTAAGGCCCACACAAGACTTCAGGAAGATACTGAGATTTAGCAATGGGAGCAGAAAAACAGCAACAACACCCTGTAAACAAGAGACTTGATGTTTCATGAAAGGCACTATGAACAAGACACACAGAGTCATGCTTTAAAATGTCATCCAGGATGGGTGCTTAGCTTGCAATCAGATGCATCCCAAACACATGGGACTACAGCTCTGCTACATCCCATCTCAGCTTCAGGATGCCTCTCCTTGCAGGCTAGAGCCAGCCTTGGGACAGCTGAGCAGTCCCTGTGCCCAACAGCTGGAAAAATAAAGTGGAGAGCTGGAGCGCATGAGGAGCCACGAACGGGAAGGCTGAGCGCTGCTTGCCCAGTGCAGCAGTCCATTCCCAAGAGGCTTTCCCTCACTGTGCCCTTGCTCACAGCAGCAACAAAACCCTCAGTACAAGGAGCTGTTGCAGGCACAGTGAGGAAAGATGGGGTCATGGCAGGAGAGGACAACAGGGAGGTGGAGAAGAGCAGGATGGGTGGGGAGGAGGCAGCTCTGTGGGGTCTTTTTCCACAGACACATCAGTCACTGTAGGAGCAGAAGAAGAGGTTAGGGCAGGAGGATCAGGGCATGACCACAGGGAAGGCAAGCAGGAGCCTGGGGAAACAAGGGCAGGATGAGGAAAGTCCTGGGGGTCACGAAGCTGCTCTGCAGGGAAATGCTGGGAATAGGAAAGTGAAGATGGTTTCCTCAATTGTCGATTTGAGAAGCCATTAAAACATACACAACTGTGCACATTCTTGTATTTAGAGAAATGTTTTTCTGCATTTTTCCCAAACCTATTGAAGCCACCATGTAGGGAAAGCATTTGTTAGTACATATGGAGGCATTTCTGTGTGCCCTTGCACACACCACTGATTGACTTCAGGTTATGCTCAGTGAAGGCCATTCAACCCACAGGGGAAGAAACACCCTCTCTAAACAGGAACTATACCACAAAAGTCAAGACATTTTCCTATTGTGCTTCTGTAGACTTTCCTTTGGAGGCACTAGCAAGGTGCTCCCAAGAAAGGCAGAGGCTGCAAACAGAGCCTGAAGTTTCTCTAGCTCCAAAAAAATGAAAAATCAGCCCTTCATAAAAGCCTAAGATGAGTTTAGCCAAGCAGAGGATGTTGCCACCTGCTGCTTAAATGAGGGCAGACATCAGTTCCCTGTGGTTTGATCATTCCAGGGACTAACAATGTTTTTTTTTTCTGCTCATAACTCCGGTGCCAGCAACTCCTCTTCCACTGTACTGCTGGCAAACACAACAGACCACAAAACACTCCCTTCTCTGCACTCTGCACTGTAATCATGTTTGTACATCAGGTGGGCAAGCAAACAGCACCTGAGAGGCCTTCATATCAGCTCAGTTGTGTAGTTAGCTGCTACTTTTTCCCTGGTGCCACCTAGCATGAGGTGCAAACCTTTGGAGAGAGCTGTTAAAAAGTGTATGGCCTACACACACTAGAGATAGGAGTGAAATTGCTGCCCTTATTTGCAATTCAAAGAATTAGGTTGTAATGTTGAGATTTGGAGCATACATTCTTTGTGCAGCATTCAATAAAAAGGCTGATGTTTCTGTGAGACAGTAGCTTGGCAGACAATGAGAAATGAAATAAAGTGAACCTGGGTTGCTCTGCAGTCAGAGCTGATGAAACACCAGCATTGGATTGCTATTCCCCCTGGTAAAAAGCCTCTCGGGGGAAAAAAAACCCCCACAACTATTAATCACAGCCATCTGGAAGGGAGCCTCAGCTACAGATGCAGTTGGGATACCGGGGACAGGGCTGTATAGCCAGACCAGTGGCTGTGGACAGGAAGGAACAGCAGGGACTATGCTACACCATCTGTGGGGAGAGGGGAGAAATGCCACCAGGGTCTGGTGCACAGGAATGGACATGCAAAGCCTTGGGAATCACACTGATTTAATCTGAATTTCTGTAAAGTTTCCAGACGTGATGAAATTACTCTGCAACTGGTTAGTTTTCTGGGGCCTCAACCAGTTCCATGAAGGGTCTAAAATCACCAACTCAGCACCAGAAAGGGAAGAGAGCTCATGCCATGCCAAGTGGCAGGATGCTCAGCCACTGAAGCTGGTCAAATTAGCTACATCTACTTTGCCAAGACCCATCACCCTGCCTACATCTCCTGCAAGTAAAGAAATTTTTGCTTCTGCAGGGAGACACAAATCTCTGTTTCCAGAGGGAAAACTGAGGAAAACTACCATTTTAGCTGATTTTCCAAAGTTCTCAAGAGGCCTTTACTAGTCATGTGATGCTGTCAACAGAGTTCTCAGGCATGGCACATACAAAGTAAACCTTCCTCTTCACCACAAACCATAGTATGGTTTGGGTTGGAAGGAAACCTTAAGTCCATGTAGATCCACCCCCCGCCTCCACCAGAAGGGCCACCTTCCACTAGGCCAGATTGCTCAGAGCCCCATCCAGCCTGGCCTTGAACACTTCCAGAAATGGGGTACCCACTACTTCTCTGGGCAACCTGTTCCAGTGCCTCACCACCCTCACAGCAAATAATTTCTTCCTAATATCTAAACTGTCAGTTAAAAAACATTCTCCCTTGTCCTATCACTCCCTGCCCTTGTTAAAAGTCCCTCTCCAGCTCTCTTGTAGGGCCTCTATGGGTACTAGAAGGTGTACTAAGGTCTCCCTGGAAGCTTCTCTTCTCCAGGCTGACCATCCTTAACTCACTCAGCCTGTCTTCACAGGAGGGATGCTCCATCCCCTATGACCATCTTTGTGGTGTCCTCTGGACTTCCTCCAACAGGTCCATTTCCTTCCTTTGTGGGAGTGTCCCAGAGCTGGATGCAGCACTGCAGGTGGGGTCTCACCAGAGCAAACGGTCAGAATCCTTTCCCTCTCCCTCTCCCTGCTGGCCATGTTTTCTGGGTTGCAAAGGCACAGAGCTGGATCACACCCATCCATCAGCACCCCCAAATCCTTCTCCTTAGGGCTGCTCCTCTGCCTAGCCTGTATTTTGCTTGAGACTGCCCCAACACGTGCAGGACCTCAGATGAGTCAAGTCTGGGGAGGAGTGATTCAGCAGCTCCCAAAGGAGAGAAGGAAATTCTTCAGGTTACCAAATGAGAAGGTCTTGAGAGCAGAAAAGGGATTCCTCTTGCCTGTCTGTAATCTTGCTACAGTACAGAAATCTGGTCACTGTGACATGACTGCTTTTTCCATTTCCTTTCATTGTGAAGATGACTGCTGGCGGACTGGGGCAGGGGGTATCTGAGAAGCCAGAGGAATTATATTCCCTTAGTAAAGTAAAAATGCAAGTTTTATCTCGACCTATGTGTCTAACTGTCCCAGGGCAAGCTGAAATATGATCGCCTTCATTAAAAAACTGCCCTGTCTGCACAAAGCAAGCATCTTGGCTGCCTCAGAAACCTCTCCAGATGACAGTGCAGAGGTTATATATTACAGAACCAAAGCTGCTTTTTCAACCAGAAGGGGAATGGATAAAAATTTTGACTTGTTTTCCTGTCAGTCAGCAGTTTCTTAGGATATTGCTCAAAAAACTGTTCCACTGGTCTCATGCCTTTTTAATAGTGCAAGGGAAGAGAACAGGGTGCAGCATGCACAAATTATTTGTAGCTGCAGCCACCACAGCATCACTGCCTGGCACCCTAAGCCACTTGCAGGTCCCCCAGTGCTGCTGCTGGGTCCGCACCTATAGTCTCAGATGCCCTCCTGCGTCCCCTCCTGCTTGTGCAGACACCCCAGGCAGCTGCAGATTCCCAAAGAATGGATCAAACTCTCCAGTCTCGCTGCTACATATTCCTGGGACCACAGTAAGGGAAGGCCTTCTCCGCTGCCCAGAGCCAAAGACAGCCAAGAGCCTCCATCATCAAGTCAAGAGGATGGAAACAGGACTTTTTTCCAGCACCAGACGGTGTTTAGATCCGTGTGTGTGGGAGGAATCCCATTGGCACCCCCTGAAGGTGACCTGTGCCATTTTTACCAGGATTTAACACACACTTTTAGTGCTGAACACTTGTGACTAGTTAGAAGTAAGGGAAGCTGCCAAGAAGAACAAGCTGAGTATTCCTGGAAGAAGTAACCATGTGGCAACAGGAAGGCAGGGGTAGGCAAACCCACAGCATGGAGCAAAGCTCCAGAAGTACTTCATTCCTGAAGGTGATGGCAGGGGCAGCCCATTTCAGGAAGAGTAGCACAGCAGAACCTGGTGTGAGGAGCAGGCTATCCTGATGGCTGGCCACCAAACCCACCAGCCACCTGGCAGAACAGGATACTCACCAGAATGTGGTTTGTGGAGAAGGAAGGAGCTGCCTTTGCTGAGTCTTAAACAAGGTAAGGTCAAGAAACAGATGTTGGCAGTGGAGACACATCAACTGCATTGAGAAAGGCTTGTAAACGTTAGGGTTTGGAAACCAAGAACTGTGTGCAAAAGCAACCTCATCAGGTAATCTGCAGGGAAAAGTACATCCTTACCTTGGGCACTAATAGCCTTACCCTGACAATACTGCACAAACAGGAAGATGAACTCTTCATGTACTGGCTTGCTCCACAACTTCAGCTCACTTTCTGCTTATTGTCAAAGCATGAACCAGTGATCCAGCCCAGTTCTTCCACATTGATTTATCTCCATTGAAGCCTTCAAAAGCACTATTTTAAGCCATCTATGTTTAAATCATATCCAGGGGTTTCTTGAATCAATGAAGACAAAAACAATCCCCAAACAATTAAGAATCTCTTATGCATACTGTGGAAATTATAATGGGGAAAATGCAGATTTGCCTCATTCCTTGAGGTGTCCAACTGAGGAATGGTTTTGGCAGCCTGACCACAAGAGTGGTCTGGCGACACAGCGTCACCTGAAGCAAAGAGGTCCGGCATGTGGCCTTTCAAGGAGTCAGGGCATCAGCATCTCACTGCCTGTCAAATGGGAAAACTGCAGTGAAAGCCAAAAGAACTACATCACTTCCTCAAAACTTTCATGCTGGAAGCAGCAGTTTCAGCATCCTGATACTCAGGATGCTTAACCTCCATTGCAGTGAGCCAGATAAGCTACCCAGTGTGGGATTGTATTTTATATCAGAAGAAAACCCCAGGTTTGCAGTCTTTACTCACTTCATATATAAAAATATAGATGCATTTTCATACCTATCTCTAAAATGAAATATACCTACCACCCATATTTAAGTGCAACTGCACATTCAACAGGACTGTTTGCAGTGCCATGCTTGGCAGAAGCAGGAATATTTTCTATCCCTCACTGCCTCTTTCACAGAACATACACAAAGCTGAATGGAGATCTTCATTCTCATACAAAAGCAGCAAAATGTCCACCCCCACAACTACCTGGGACTATGTTATTGGAGCAACTCCTGATCCAGAAATGCCCAGCAGATGCACAGAATTGGTTCTGAACAGCTCTTGTTCTGTGCCTCTGCGGAGCAGGTGGTGTTTCCCTGCACACTCTAAAAGAAATAGGAGACAAGTCCAGTACTATCCAGTGACACCTGGATGCAACAGCTTTCTGGCTGATCAGCATACACACCACAAAAACTGTCCTGCATCTGCTCAGAGTTGTGACACTAATTCGGGGAAATTTTACTACCCAAATATTACCAAGTAAAATGAGTTTTGGCTTTGTAGAAATAACACATTTAAATTACGTTTTATTCAGTGGAAGAAAAAAATACAAACCTGGGCTGTCTCACAGTACTTCATCAGCTTAGAGATTTTGTATGGGCTACACAGCTACTGTATTGCAGAGGTTCACACATCAGTCTCAATTTGACTTTTTTAATACTAAAGCCCTGGTGCAGCCCAAACTCACCATGAAAAGTCAAAGCATTAAAAAAAAAAAAAAAAAAAAAGTTGTGCTGACAGAAATCTTCCCCAAAAGGGCAATGCTGTATTTCAGAACTCCAAACATATGCTCTGCATTTTCATCCAAATACAAATGCCATCTAATAGATTATATTGCCCAGAGAAGCTGTGGATGCCCCACCCCTAGTGGAAGGTGCTCCTATCCAGGGTGTGGGAGGCTGGAATTGAACATAAAGAACCTCTCCAACCCAAACCATTCCATGATTCTGTGATGAATACAAAAGATCTAATGAGCTTATACAAGTTTCTGATAATCCTGAATGTGTGTGAGAGGCTGGAAAGTAACAGTGGGGAGAATGAAGACAAGCATAGTGAAACCAAGTTTCCTGATAAACGACATCTCTATTTCAGAGTATATGGGGATGCTAAAGTACCAGCATATACCCACATAGAGTGCATTCTCAGTATTAATGAGTCCAAAAAGCAGTTCAGAATTCTGAATTACCTAGATGGTAACTGGTTCTTAAATTATTCAATTTATTGAATTAAACTGAAACTTGAGGGGCAGATGCAGGCAGTGTACATCCTCTGAGATGTATCACAGACCAGGTTTTGCAATTCTATTTACTTGCAAGGGAAAGCGATGTCCACTTACTGATACCCAGTGTCTTCTCTGAAAAAGAGACAGGCAGAATATCTGAAATGAGTTACAAGGAGGCCTTTATGCAAACTACTGAAAATGCAATTTCTTTTGAGTAGCTAGCTGAATAAATCATATTTCTGTAATCATAACTCATGTAGAAGAAAAATGAGCAGAAACACAGTGATAACAGGGATAATACAGGGAACATCTGCAAAAAATGAGATTCTTCATTATTCCACAGGCAAACATATATAAGAGATCCCCATCAATTTTTAATAAATTACAAGTGTGTTGTTTCCCACCCATCCACCCGATCCACCCAGAAGCTTGCAGAAGGCAGTAAGAACAACAGGAAAAGCAGGACTGCCGGAAGGGAAGCTGGTGGGACACAGCACAGAGTGTGCAGGCACTTGGTGCCCTCTCCTGGGCACCACAAAAAGATCCTTGTTTAGCCAATTCAGAGCCTGGGCATGGAAATGGGGTCTTCTACACCTTAAACTGATTCCTCAGATGAATCAAAGACACAGGTCAATCATAGAGAAAGTTCACACATTTCCAGAAATGTACTCAGCTGTTCAACCCCATTACAATTCCTGACACAGCAGCACGTTACATCACAACATTGTTTATTATGTAACTTTTTACAATACAAACAAAAATACAGAAATGCAGTATATGAATACAGCTAAATGCAAAATGGTGATGTTTTTCTTGAGGCCATATTCCCATTTCTAGTAAAATAAAGAGAGACTGCACACAGGTAGAAACAGGTTGGTAGTTAACTCCACAATTTTGCCTAGAAATGACCTATAAATGCATTTTCCTGCTACTTACCATAAAACGTAAAAAGGGAGTTAAAGGAAAGATTTACTCACTGGTTCCTACCATATGAAAGAAGCTATATTCTATTTAGGAGGGCCAATATATGGAAAAATATCTAAATTAAATGTTATTACAAAAAATGAAGCAGTAATGAGATCCTTCTGGCTAAAGAAGTTACTAAATGAGAATAGCATATATTTAAAGAATCCAAAACATAAAAGGGTTGTTATAAAAAGCTTAGGTGCACTGTAAGCTTACAATTTTTGTTTTTCCATGTGTCCTTTTAAACAATGGAAGTGTCAAAAATAGGGTCAACTGTGTTAGACTAAATTACATTATTGTATATGCTGCACTGAATGGAATTCTTGTATTATAATAATAGAGAAGCATTGTTTGCATCATATTATGGCAATTTATCCTCACTAAAAACCGTCTAGAGTCCTGCATTTTTTGATATCCTGTAAACCGTCAAACCACCAGAACATGATTGTACAACAGTAAAATGTTTTCTTTTGCATTAAAATGACACCTGTTTAAAAAAAAAAGAATGAAAAAAGGTACTTAGAGCTGTTATTTTTCCAAGTACACAACACCCTAGACAATTCAAGGCATCTCATTCTTCATCAAAATTAACAAAAATTTGTCATGCTGTTAAATCCATTACTATGGATACGACTGGTGCAAAATTGGTCAAACGGATCCAACAAACACTGATGTCCAGGCTGGCATATTGGCAACTAATACATAACTGGTGGTCAAAATGATGCATTTAAAATATCTTCCCTTTCTTCTTATTCTTTTCCAAGGTTCTAAAATGACATTAAAAAAAAGTTTGATAAATAACGCAGTGTTCTGATTTTTTAAAAAATTATACACACCTTTTAAAAAAGGCATTTTAATAAGGCTTTGCTGGTTACAGCACAATGGATGAAACTTACTAAGTACATAGTACTTGTACTGTGTGAATCAAGCAATGCAGTTATCACCAGATTTCCCCTCCAGAGGACATGGGGAATTAAACATTTTAATGCTCAAAGCTATAATTCTTCATCCCCCAGAAGTCTGATGCAATCTATCAATATAAACATTTATTTTTTTACACAGATATACTTATGTGTGGGTATCATGTTTCTTGGCAGGCTAAAATCTGCTTTAGAAGCTGATAATCTTCCCACTGTTGCTGAAATATAGTCATTCGTAACTAAAAGCAGTTCAGGATTTTTCTTGGCTTTTAGGTGATACCTTCACAGTGGTCAATGACCACGGGTGGACCACTACTGTCTCAGAAATTGCCTTTGAGCAGAAAACTACAGAACTTTTACCATGAAGTGCAGAACAAGACTCCCAATTTACCTGGAAGAATTCTGTTGTTCCAAAATACGTTGTTGAGCCTCCCAGTTCGCTTTCTCGTCCTCAAACTGACGACGCTTTTCCTCCAATTCTTTGTGTTGTGCCTCCAAATTCTTTTTCATTTGCTCATGGCGTCGCTGCAGCTGTAGAAGATTACAGAGTCAGTAGGCGCAGAAAACACAGCAAATTTTGGAACAAACATCAGCAACTAAACTTACTAATGCAACAAAATTACGTATTCTATTTTTCTTCAGAGAAAGCAGCTCAGACTAAAAGGTATAGCACCAGTAACAGAAACCCAAAGGTTATTAATCCCATAGCTTCATTTTACAGTTAACAGAAAATGCCCCAAATGCTGCCCAATTTACTAACAGGATCTGTAAGCAGCTATGTTTGGCAAATAAAAGGAAATAAAAAAAATACTTTGGTATTTGATGCAAACATTAAGCAGCAAGTTGCAGAGCATTTGAGTATCACTAATGCAAAAAAGAGCAGCATCTTTGAATTTGGGGTGAAAAAAAATATTGATTTCATCCTATAGCATTAACTACATTGTGGATCTATTTGGAAAAAAATATTAAGTGGATTGATTTCTTCACTAATTAACTGAATTAGTATTATTGAGGAAGTCAATGGTCTACATTCCAAAACACAATAAGAATTCTCTCCTTCAAGTTGATGGGACAGACTGATAATCAACTGTGGTGTATGTGAGTATGGGAACTTTTGTTAGGAGAAGTGATTCCTTTTGTGTCGTGTAATGTTTTTTTGAATTGAGTTAAATCATTGAATGGTTTGAGTTGGAAGGGACTTTAAATATCATTTAATTCCAACCCTCCTGCCAAGGGCAGGGACCCAGATGCTCAAAGTCGTATCCAGCCTGGCCTTGAACGTGTCCAGGGTTGGGGTACCCACAACTTCTCTGGACAACCTGTTCCAGTGCCTCACCACTCTCATAATAGAACTTTCTCCTATTATCTGACCTAAACCTACTTCCTTTCAGTTTAGAGCCATTCCCCTTGTCCTGTCATTCCATATCCCTGTAAATAGTCCCTTTCCATCTTCCTTGTTGGATCCCTTCAATACTGGAAGGCCACAATTAGGTCACCACAAAGCCTCCTCTTTTCCAGGCTAAGCAATTCCAATTCTCTCAGCCTTCACTCACACAAGAGTGAAGAGCTCCATCCCTCTAACTGTCTCGGTGGCCTCCTCCGGACTCGCTCCAACAGCTCCATGTCCTTCCTGTGCTGGGACCCCAGAGCTGGTTGCAGCACTGCAGGTGGGGTCTCGGCAGAGCAGAGCAGAGGGGCACAATCCCTCCCTTGCCCTGATGTCCACACTTCAGAGAATGTGATATAAAACTTCCTCTTTCCTTACTCTCTTGCAAGACCCTGTTTTACACAAACCCTTGAAAACCTATTTCCTTTTATACATTTTTACACAGCACTGTCTGTTGCGTACTTTTCTACATTTAGATAAATACCATAGAAGTTTACAAAGCCATGAATGAAAAAAGAAGAATAAATTGCATGAATATTAAAAACTGGTATGACAAGATATACTCAGTCAAAAAGTCATGAGATAGTACATGAAAACCAGAAAAATTTTTGTTTTTCACATAACAAGGAGAATGTGGAGGCCAGAAGTATTAAAAGGGTTCAAAAAGATTCGAGACAGAAATTGAGGACAGGATAAATCAAGTGACTACAAGAACCATGAACCAGATAAAGCATATAGCTTTAAAAATCCTCAACTTGCTGACTGGTATATCTTACTATGCATATCCCTGTCTATTCAGTTCTTAAAAAAAAAAAAAA
>VYXD01002488.1:722300-793654 GCA_013397195.1 Hylia prasina
ATTTCTTTCCTCTGATCCAGTATGCCTTGGCACAACTTACAGTCTCTACCCTGCCAAGCATTTCAACTACCCTTCCAACTTTCCTAATTTTTCTTCAAATTTGGAGACAAACCTTCAGGAACTTTGACAGTTCTGAACTTCTCTATTAGGCTTGTTGTGAGAAATTGCTTTCCCAAAACTTAAAGAATTACTTATTTTTTTACTTTTACTTAGGAAGTTTTACTTAAACTTCTAATTATAATGGTCCCTTAAAAGATCACTTTCAAAGCCCCTTGAGGCCTGTAAAAAAAACAGATTCACTGTGAGGACTTCACCAGGAGATAACAGAAGTTAGATTTAAGTATCCATAAAATTTGTTCAAATGACACCAGAACACTGACAAAAACAAATCCCTGACTCTTCCTTAGCCTAGTAATTCTCATTTAGGTGATGTCCTATAGGCATTGTGTCTAATTACCTGGAATGCTTTTTCAGTACCCACAACAAATGATCATTATTGCATTAGCTTATGTAAGCCATGAAAGTCTCAAGAACTTTTAAAATCACATGGAAGAATAAGCACAAAATATTCCAAAGAAAAGGGAGAAGAAGAGGGTAAGGAAGTTAAAGAATATTTTAACATGCTATGACTGAAAATAAAAATAGAACGCATGTGAACATTAAAATTACATTTTAAGTTTAGGCTTACACCATTTCACCAAAGGCAACAAGCTGAGAAAGAAGAATGGTGTTGTCTTGACACATACAAATCAGCTATGGAATCAATTATGTTGCAAAGTCTTGGCAGAAAGTCCCACCTCTACACTTGTTCAGCCCCAAGTTATATTTGTGTTAAAAACATTTTGTTTACCTCAGCTTCAGAGTCCTTCAGTTTCTGAACTTTTTCTTTGACTTTCATCTCAAACACCTGTTCCATTTCCATTTCCATTTTTTTCATTTTGGCTACATGCTCCCTCCTTTCCTCCTCCATCTGTGCCAATGGGCTCCTGCCATAAATCCAGAAGAAGCAGTTAGCTAGTAATAACTTTTTTCCCTGTCTGTTACATTAGGGCATCTGGAAAAGGCAAGATAAAAATGCTGAAGCAGTAAGATTAACACACCGCTGTAGGCACTGCTAGCTTAAATTCAATTTGCATTATTATACAAACTGTTTAGATAAGCTTTACTCAAAAATTGTATTTCATACAATGACTTTTCCTCCCCCACAACTGATTTACACTACATTTAGGTTAACAGAAACTCTTGACTTTTTATCTGTAGAATCACCTGGTCATGGGAAGAGAGGAAATCAACGTTATAACAAGGAGAAGAAAATTAGCACCTTCCAAGTGATCTTCAGGCATCTTTTTCTTCCCAATAATTCAAATATATTAAAAAATTAATGGACATAATAAGAAAATCAGGAGTGCCGCAGACTAAAGTCCTATTTGCTCTCTAAATTGTCATTGTTCCTAAGTCAGCCCAAGAGACATTTAACATTACAGCTGTATTGAATGCTCTGGTCATAGTTTTAAAGAAATCAGCTTCAAAAGAAAAGTTTTGGGCAACTGAACATCAGTATTTCAATGTGTTAGTCAGAAAGTTTTTCTTTAGCAAGCTATTAATAAGCGTAATGTATAAAAATAATCACATTATTTTTAATTTTCCATATACTCTATATTTTCCTGGATTGTACTTAATTTTCAAAGCTGCTACCCATGTTATGGTCATATGGGCTTTAAATAGTAAGTTTCACTGTAAATATCTAGTAAAACAGGACGATTGAGATCTAGTGATAGCTGCTAAAGTTTTGTTAAGACTCTCCTGTTCCACAAAGAGCAATCAAACCAAATCACTGGGCTCTCTCTTGTTTCAGTTCTGAGTATCTATGGCTTAAAAGGACAAAGTTTTAACTACTGTGTTGGCAAAAAAGAACTGATTATATTTGGAATTGTTACAATCAATCAGCAGAAGATATCTAATGTATATATTGAACTGAATCTGAATTAAAAGCTGCAATGCTTAGACTTGTGAATAAAATGTTGTATAATATACAGAACTGAAAGTGATCTTCAGATTAATTTTTACTTTAGTTCTTCAAAAGGCCAACTACTAGCAATCTTTTACAAGGAAAAAATTAATGGTTAAACAGGTGAGGTACAATAATGCACAAAAATACTAAGGCAGTGAAAGAAGAGTTGAGTAGCAGTACTTGTGGAAGCTAAGCAGCTGTCAAAATAAGACTATTTTCTTCTAGAGATGTAAAGTTCTCAACTGCATCTGCTCTTCAAAAATTAATTGCAAAGTAGAACAAATATCGTGGAATCACTGCTGCAGTTTTAACTTGAAAGGGGTGCAGAACTGTCCTTTGATTGAAAACTTAATAATCCAATGGGGATGTCATGCAAGCTGTATTTAAGGAAGTGGTGAAAAATCAGTCTGCACAGAAAATCTGATTAACTGACAAGCAGGAATTTACAGCTGAGAGCTTTACAACATAGGTCATAGCTGGTTTTGCTAGGTCCTAAGTATGTGACACGGGTAAAAGCACATCACCCTGTATTTCAGGACACAAGGGATTTAAGCAAAACTAACCAAACAAAAACACACACAAAAAGAGCTGAAGAGAAAAAAACCCCACAAGCAACTAAACAAAGACATAAAACATTTAACTGATTTCAGAGGACATATGCTCTAATAACAGTCCTCTAAGTTATTCTGCAAAAACTAAAAATTTTTCTAGATATGTGCAAAGTAGAACCTCTGCAAGCAGGTAATAAGACAAAATCATGGTCAGAAATTATTAAAGTTACTACATCTCCAAATCGATGAAGAATTATAGATTTACAGGTAAGGATAAAAATTCCAGTAATTCTTTATAAGCATCTATATAAAGATTACTGAACTATGGATAGAAACTGGGGGAATTGCATAATTTATGCACTTCTACTGATTTTTGAAATTTTACCAAATTTGACTTGAATCTTAGCCAAAAGGTTTCCAAAGAGGATGAGGTTTTACAGAGATATTTATCACTGTAAGCATTTATTAATTCTTAAAATTTACAGTAGCACAGCTTTAGGAAAAAAAAACCCAAACCAACTGCTAGTGGAAAAAAACAATGCCAAGAGCAGAATACGAGGAAACTGTTTTAAATTTGAAACATCAAACAGTGAAATCCTTTTTGTGTTTATAGAATTTTTGCCGTAAGTTTTTTGGAAAAATTTAAATGACCACTTACATGCCTTCAACTGTGTCAAATCTAAAAAACAAAAAATACAGAGGCTTAGCTTAGCATGCTTAAATAAAACCACAAAACCAAAAAGCAATAATTAAAAAAGTAAATTCAGTATTATTAGATTCCTAATGCTAATTATGTGCTCCCCCAAAAGCAATTTTTTCACACTAAAAGGAAAAATTGTTAGTTAAAGCTTGTTACATTTATTTCAAATTCAGTTAGTTGATCACTACTGTCATGTCAATATTAACACAGGTTTGATGTGCAGATGCTTTCGGGAATAGTTTTCCTACAACATCTATGCTTTTTAAAAGACTTAAAGTATTTTAGTGACATGAAACCACCACTTGCTCTAAACAAGTTTTTGGAAACCAATGCCACCTGGAGGCTTATCTCCTCGTTTAGAATTTGCCAGCTAGCAGAGGCCAGTGTACTGAAGGCCCGGGAATGTCCTGACGCTGCACTGGGCTCCCACGGCCAGCAGAGGTCTCAGCGGCGGCTCGGCTGCAGCATCACCTCCTCGGGCACCGGGATGCTGCACCCAGCGTGCCTCGGCTCAGCGAAAAACGGGCTGGAAACAACCTCTGTTCCCACCACCCTCTCACATGGGCTTCTTGGCATTACAGCCATTTCACAGAACTCGCCACGAATACAGGCAAAAGGAGCTGGAAATGGGCCGGGCTTAGCAGTCAGTGGGACTCCAGCCGAGCGTTGCTTATTTTGTTACCCTGGATCGATGATGGATAAGACCCATCATTATGACATACGGTATGACTTCCAATAAAAATAAGGCTTTACTTTTAAATTCACTGAAGACAGCAGCTTTATATAGCAAACCAAAAAGACTTCTCAAATTACAACTTCTGAATTTCAGAGCAAATGCCAATGTTCTCAGATGTCACCTAGTACACATGTGAAATTACAATTACCACACAATTTAAAGAAACAAGTTGTCTACATATGTGAGGACAACCTTGACATTTTATTTTATTTTTTTAATCGTTAAGATGATACTGAAAATTTGAAAAGTCAGACTAAACCTAAAATACAAAAAACCCCCCCCATAACCATGGGAAATAGATGCTTTGAATTGCTCCTAAGTTAACAAGTTACTTACAGAAGAGTCAAGTTTCACCAAATCAAGAGAGGCAAATCAGAGTAAGATTATTAACTGGAGAGAAAAATATTTCAATTCATCTACACAGTATTATTAAAATTTGGAGCACATACTTCTTTGTTTTCACATTAGCATTTTTGTCTAAGGAAATATGTTAACAGCTGCATGAAAAAATGAGATCTGCTAGGATCATAAAAATACAGCTGTTTTAAAGGTACAAAAGGTCAATCCAGCCTCCAGCAGCTGCCAACAGGAGATACTTTTGGAAAAGTACAAGCACCACTGCATGTCTCCTGGTATGTCTGCCCTCCCAGTCTCTCAAAAACCAGCAGCTTAGGAGTTTCCAGAGCCAGGGGGGTATCTCTGTTTAACCATATGCTTGTAATACCACTAGACAGCATCAGAGCACGTCTCCATTCTCACACAGATACACAGGATCTGTCTCCCAAGCAAGAGCCGATACTGTCCCAATTTGAGACACACATTTCTTTTAAAAAAGGCCAGCAAGAGATAAACTGTTAATATCTGTTCCTCCCCTTCAGTTTCCAGGAGCCACATGGTGACTAGGAAGATTCCTTCTATGCTGCTTCAACTCTACTGGACTAAAAACCAAAAGCTACAAAAACCCACTGAAGCCAAAAAAGCATGTCAAAGCTTAGGGAAAAAAAAAAAAAAAAAAAGCTACAACTCAACATATGGTTAAAGTAAAAACAGAAAAATAGCATCAGCTGCTTCATAACCAGCATGTGCATTCAAGAATTTCATGTATTTTCTTATTAAGTCACCCTATGTTCTGGGAAACAAACTCTTCCAAAATGGTCAAAACAGTCTCTGTAAGTCTGCAATAGACTTTGCCATCTTTCAGATGGCTGAATCAAAGTGCAATTATTTACTCATTCTCTTGAACAGAAAAACCAAAAAAAACCCATCCAAAAAAACTGAAAAACCCTGAGCACCGATTATAGCAAAGAGCACCAATTATATTTATTCATCTCTGAGCTGCAGTATTGCAGTGTCCCAAGCAACAGATTTCTAATGGAGAAAAATAGTTCCAGAAGGCACATTCACCTGGAAATATTCAGGTGGGACAGCAAAGTGATCTGAAGTGACAGGAGATGCAAAGTCAGCATGCTTCAGAAAACAAAGTAATTCCAGACCCTCATAGTGTAGGTTCTGGCTCAAAAAGAAGTATCAGGAATGCTATCAGAAACTGATAGGGGTGGAGGGGTGAATGAAGGTCACGCAGTTTTGAAACCTACCCACAGATACATTTTTGTATAAAATAACATCTTTTTTGTCTGCAATATGGGAATAAAAACTAACTTTAAATAGTCACTCTGTTGTTGTTTTTAAGAATGCAGAATAACCAGTCCTTACATGGATGAGGTAACAGACTGAGTTTGTAGATGCAGACTAACACAAATCTAAGCAGGGACAAAACAAAAATGGTCTAAGTGTTGGCACTAAAATTCAGTTTTTCCAAAATCTGAGGAAAACATACTAAGATTTTGGAAGGTATGTAAGAAACCCCAGTATTTAGCAACACACAGAGAAAAATATAAACAACTTCCTTTGATATCCCAAGTAACAACAGGGAAAAAGTTTCACTTTTCAGTCCAACAACAGCAAACAATAGTACAGTAAAAAACATAGTAATAGCAAGTTACAAGCCCTGGAGAAAATGCAGAATTTTCTCTTCTGCACTCCTATTACTACATTTTCACCTGACATACTTGCTATGTGCAGTCAGAAGCCTTGAGGTACGTGTCAGGGATAACGTGATGGCAAGAAACATGACAGTGAGAAGAAGCAACCACAGTGTTATGGACACATATATTTGAAAATTTGTATTTTTAAGACGACCTCATTAGAAACTATACTTAGATGCAAGTACACTTCTGAAGAGGTGCTATAACTGACATAAACCATTACACTTGCTGTCAGTGCTGAGCAGGGAAGCCTCATGTAGACTCACACTAGATGAAACTAAATCACATCCATTTAAACCATTCCATCACAACTTTTAAAGCATTAAGAGAGTGTAGAATACCCATTTCTCTAGTGAAAAATGGCTTTGTAGCTGTCATATGGATGCAAGCAGCAGGTATTTCCAACTGATTTCAGGGATCTTTTTCAGGAAGAACAGCTGTAACTTTGCATACCATTAGCTGAAAAGAATAGTACCCTGTATTTTAATTGAGCAATTTGTATTTAAGTATAGTACAAAATAAGAGCACTGTTAACTATTAATTATTTAATCACCAATTACTGTTGATGCAGTTACTACATGCAGAGCAGTGCATCTGAGTGTAGCTATTTTCAAATAGCATTATACAATTCAGAATACACTAGAGCCTACTTTTACATCTTTCAATAACTTCATCAGGTTGGCAAATAACTTCTTGTCAGAGGTAATAAAAATGACCTATCAAGAGTTTGAAAAGACAGCTACAAAAGCCCCCAAACACAGCATTAAAACTCCCTTCTCACAAAAGATAATGATGTTGCAATAATTCCCCTGCCATGATAAGCAGCCATAGGAGTAGTCAGAGCAGCATTTCAAAGATCACAGTAGCAGGTCTGCTTTTTCAGAGTTTATAAACAAATATTAACCCATTCTTCTCAAAAACATCCCTGAAAGAGTATTGATCATCTAGGCAGAAGAACAAGTAATTCCACAAATAACATATAAACCAAAACAGAAATTAATGCACAAAAACTTTGCAGTACCAGTGAAATAAAACTCTGAATAACAATGTACCAGTTCTCTTCAAAACTGAATCTATTATTTAACTTGTTCAGTGAAACTAGTGCAAACCTTAGTGAAAGAGGGAAAAAAACAAATTACAAGTAAACCAGAGGCATATAGTTTCAGACACAGCAAAGGGACAACTGACTGAAGGCTATATACATACAAATCCACTAGCACCTCTAGTGGATAACCCCAAACCAAAAATACCACTACACATTCACAAAACCAGTCAACCAAACAAAAGGAGAGTAAAAAAGATTAAAATGCAGTACAGCCTTAACAGGAACTTACTTTGTTAGCTGCCCTTTATTTTTGTTGTTGTCAACACCGTTGTATGTAACAGCTGCCAGTTTTCTGCTTCTGTAGTTCTCATAATGTACGTTGTTAGTGACATCCTTCAGGTCCTGCATATGAGTTCTGTCAATAAGTGTAATTTATCAGCTTAGTGCACAAATACAAAATACTATCTGAAAAATCAGTCCCTGTTCATTTTGCAGATTGACTTGACTTAAATTATATCCCTCTATTAACATACCATTCCCCAATGTTGTTACTCAACTATTTAAATTGGAGTTGTCAAGAGAGCAAAGGCACAGAAATACCAGATTATTTTGCATCAAACTATCTAAAGCTTGCAATATTCCAAACACTAACTTACAGGACCAGTCTTTGGAAAGTTTGAGTTCTGTGGATAAACTTGCAGGTATATGATAGGTAGATAAGAAAACTGTGTGTTACTACTGTAGTAGGTGAGAAAAAGCATGTCAAGCAAGAAACAACAAGCCAAAACTTCCTAGTTTCTACTTTTAATTCTACAAAGGCTAAATGTTAAGTTCAAGACTAAGGTAAAAAGCATTCACTTCTTTTCACAATTTTCGTTTGTCAGCCTGGAGAAAATCAAAGCTTAGGAATCAAACTAACAGTTTTTACAGCAGATGTCACCTAGTGGACTGCAGGGAGCACAGGACTCAGCACCTAACACAACAAAGCACAGGCAGTCTTGCTTTAGGTAAATTTTCAGTGCTAAAGTTTTTAGAAAACGCCTACAACTAAGTACACATTAGCACTAACAGATAACTCAGGTTCCTATGGACTAGTAACAAGTAACAGAACAAGTAATCACAAAAAATTCACTACCAACACCACTTCTTGCTAAGCTAAATATCTGGTTAAACAAGTTATCATAAAACGTTAAGATAACTGCCTACAATTAAAACATAAGGGAATTCATACAAATTCACTATCTCAAATTCTTTTTTCTCCAATATATGACTTCCTAATTTCTCAGGCATACCAGAAAACTTAATATTACCTGTCAGTTACTTACCTTATCAACATGTTCCTCAGAATTGTGAAGTCACAGTGTTCACCATTTTCAACTGCAAGAAGAAGTAAGCTTTTGTTGAGATGTCAGCCAAAATCTGTGCCTTACATAGAGGTAAGATGTCACCCATCTACATTCATTCCAACAACAAACTACTCCCACAGCCTTTCCTTACTCAAACAACATGTGTGTTAACAGAAGGAAAGCATTAACATAACTATATTAATGTGTCTTACTAGCAGAGTTTCTATGCTCCCCTAAGCCATACTGGCAAACTACTCTGAGTCAGTGCAGCAGAATAAGCTACCACAATAGAAGCACACTTTTGCCAGTTTAACTAAGTGTTTGATCCTTTGGCTGCCTGCTAGCACAGTTGTGTAAGGATCACACAGTAAGTGAAGACCTCAGTCTAGACCCAGCTATATCCAAAAACCTTGAAAACACACACTCAACCTGTTTGTCCCTGCCCAATAAGTTGCAGAAGTCTTCATTTTAATATGGATTTAGTTCTTTATTAATGAGGCAAAAGAAGGTCGTGTACTGAACTTGGTGCACCTACCTACAGATCAAGAGCGAACTGGCAGCTGCCATTAGATGACACCTATTTCACTGTACTCCACTAAAGTAGGAGAGGCTCATGCTGTGAGTGGCATTTCCCTGTGAGATCATGAAATGACACTGGAGAAAAATGCACACTCCAGAACTCCCTGATGTGCAGACAGAGAAGGCAACACACAAAGCTCTTAGCACACACAAAAGAAAGGCATAGGGCAGGTTCCAATGTGCCTCTGAAGACAGACATTTTCATGGCAAGGAGGGAAAAAATCAGAATGAAGGAATTAAAATAGCCCAAGTAAATTCAGTGGATCCTACAGAAAAACGCAGTACATTGCCACTTTGTGCGCTCATTCTTGTTATCTGCACTCCTGCACTATTTTATTCCATGGTTTCACACAGAATGGTAAATTCCGCTCAGATGTTACATGAAGTCATACACTCAAAAAAGCATCATCTCTGTCCTTAGCTGACAGACTGAAAGCCACTCCAAGAGGTTCCTTTTAGTTAGGCTTTTTTCCGTTCCAAAAGTCATACAATCGTGAACATGAAACCTCTCAGAAATTTGTGTTAAAGTAAAAAAAAGCAGCACCATTTTGCACATCTCCAAATGCTAACAGAAGAGCCTGAAATAAAGCTTGAACTTCTATGATGCAGCTGGTTTTTACTTTCTGCCAAACCTCATTTCCTGCCAGACATGCACTTCAAAGTGTTAGAGCATTCCTTTCTAAAGTATTGGTCCATACACTGCTTGTTGGTTGGGGTTTTTTTGTCTGTTTTACACTGTATCCAATTTATAGTCCAATGACCTTGGAAGGCAGAAATAGTGAAGGAAAAAACCAAAAATTTCTTTATTCAATACATGCACACCAAAGGAAAAAACTCAATGATCATGGAAAAACAGTCTAATAGTGACTTCTTTACTACAGAGTGTGGCGCAAGTTATGCCATGTGGTATTTGAAATCTATGAATGGCATTAAAGCAGAAGAAATGGCTGCCAGAAGAACATGCAGTGATCTTTAAGTCTCTATAGCAGTAGAAAGTAAGATTCAAAGAAATTAAAAAAAAAAAAATTAAAAAAGTACTCTATTCATTACCAGGTACCTTTCTGTTGCTGCACCCCAGCACTTAGACTCAGGCATTTTGGGAAAAATTGTATTTATGACAATTGAACTGACCAAATTAATATTTATAACATGAATGCTCTAGAAAGAAGAATTTAATACAGATTTTTTAGATTAAGATAATTAAGGTAAAAAAGCTAGAAAACAACTGTAATTTGAGTCACATCATTACCTGCAATAAATTACTACAGATTTTACAGCTTCTTACTGAGGCTTCAACAGAAATCTGCTTGCAAAGTTACACGTTGCTGAAATCTTTACCTTGTTCCAATATTGTCAGAATATTGTCAGAATAACAAAATGGCATATTTAATTAATTTGCAGACCAAAGACCATTCAAATTAAGCATTTCAAACATTTCAAATACAGACTCACGTCTAGTAAGTTTTAAACGGATTAAAAAAAAAATCACAAGAAAGCCTTACCTTCTGCAACACCCCATGGGTACTGCCTTCCTCTAACTCTCTTGCCATTGACTTCAATGATCGTATTACTACCTACCACAGCAAGAGGTAAACGGTCCTACAAGATAAAGTATGACTTTAAAAATCAAAATCTGCTGCCAAAAGATACTGAAAGCATGCCCACGTATCAACTGGACATAAGCCAGGTCACTGCTGTAACACTGCAATGCAGCTCGGCCCAAAGTGCAAGAATAGTGATGTTTATTGACCTCTGCCCAGTTTAATGACTTACATATACACACACTCCTTCTGAATTCCTTATGCTGCTGGATTCTGTAAATCTAGTTAAGGAACAGACATTACTGTTACTTAGTAAGCTAAGCAAAAGGCAAACCATTTCCTATTTACTCAACAGCACAATTATTTACCAAGTCATATACCCACTGGCTACAAGGGCCATTACTTTGACTGGATCTTGTACCCAGTTTTCAAAGGCTTGGCAAAGAACTACATCAAGGTCTTGTTTGCAGCTGAACCAAGAATGCCTCCAGTGTAACAAGCAATAACAGAGCCAAGAGCAGCTTCAAGGGGCAGAAAGGGACAGAGTACAAAGCTCAGTACTTTTCACTTTTGTCTTTGCTTTTATTCTGCTCTTCTCTAGGCTTAGTTCCAGAATATCTTCCATGTTTTGTCCTATTTGTGTTTATCTATCCTAGGAGATTTCCCCAGTAACAAAAAAATTTAAAAGCTCTTACATAGCTACTAAACAAACAGAAGCAAGGCTCAAGAAACATACACAACATGGACTCTAACATGAAAGAACAAACTGAAAACATGAGTAAATTAAGAAAAAGCCTTTCAACAGCCTGACAGTCCTTTTGATTTTCTTTAGTCATTTATCTCTATTAAGGTTCCAGTGTATCAATCAGCCAGAGAGCTATTAGCTGTAATGCACACACTTCATGCCATTGCACATCTCTGTCTGAAAGACAACCCTTGCCTCCTTCAAAGCTCAGAACCAAAAAAAAATGTGGCAGGCTGTGAAGGATGGATACAAGTCAAATAAGGATGAATTTTAAAAAGTGTTTAAGAGTTCACTAATGATCATGTGATCTAGTGCTCTCATTCTGAATTTTAGCCTTTGAAGGACTTAGACAGATGACTTAGTAACGTCATTCATTGCTTCTGATAAGGAACACTGACCCTTAGGACAGCTTTACATCTGATTTTTATCTTCTAAACATTTTGGTGGGCTCTTCCTTAAAGACAGAATGCTTTTCAAATGCAACTACCCCTTGCCCCTCCATAAGCATTTTTTCAAAAGAAAATTAGCTTACCTTTATCTTTTTAACAATCTTATTTTCTTCTTCATCATCTGTTTCTGGAAATTCATATATTTTAATTTTGTGTTCTTGGATTTCTTTCATTATCTAGAAAAAAAAATATTTGTTTGAGGATTTCATACTTTATAACAGCCTGATTTTTTTGCTGCAGTCTGATTCTCCTCCTTTTGTTAGGTAAGTAAAATCCTTTAGATTAAAGTGACTTAAATTACAACATAAAACTTGCACGTGTTTAACACCCTCAGGTGACCCCCAAAGGGTTTATACTGTGATCATCTCTCCTTAGCCAAGAGAAGACACAATCAGAGCTAGAGCCTCCCAGGTACCAGAATATTATCCACCAATACAAGACAGCAAAAATCAATACCAGTTTTCTACAACAGGACAAACAAGAGGTTTACTATAATGGGACTTCTACCCGCATTAGGTGCAAAACCTAATACAACAAATACTCAGACCAGTCTTGCAATTGAGTCGCTTTAAAAAAACCCAGACACTTGAATAGGTAATTGCAGGCACACTTTATCCCTTTGAGTTCCCATAACAGCTACTGCTGTCACTGCTATTCTTTTCTGTTTCTAGCATACCTGAGCATCAGCTGCTTGAAGCAGGATCACTTGGCTATTTTAATAGAGCTAGTGACTGGACTAACTGTAGCAGTTAGTAGTGTTGAGAAACATTTGCAAGCAATGATGAAAATTTAAAAACAACTGAGAGCACAATCAAAAGAGTGACTGTCCTGTTTTGATGCTCTATTTGTCTGAAGGGTATTTTTAAAAACAAGCTGATTAGTCTTGCAGAATTTTAGGATGGAAAAAATATTAGACCATTTAGCTGACAGCTGCACTGCAGAGCCCTGGGGAATATTTCTGGCTCATGGGTCTGCAGTCTTAAGAGAAGTTAAGTTTCCAAATCATGCAAGGACGTATTTTCAAAGTTTGGTTTGGGAAAGTCTCCCCTGTTTAACATCCACTCATTGATAAAGCTGTGCATATATTTAGAAATATTCTGTGTTCTATCATTTTTCCTTTAATTTTGTAATCGAATTTTAAATCTTACCTAATTAAATCAAGAGTTTTACACACAACACCTCTTAATGCCACCTTCTTTTCAGAACTCTGTTCTCCTAACTAGAACTGGACGGAGTTCAATAAAACAAACTTTATGTCTGTCTTGTTCTGGGTCCTCCTTGTCCTCTTCACACCATACTACAAAGCTTAACTGCTCTACTCTGATCATGTAGCTGAAAATAAAACATAAACCACTTGTAGACACTCACAGCAAATATATTCTACAAATACAAAGACATTATATCCGTTGTATCAATCTTAGATTTATCTCACCATCTTTAGAATGCATTACTACACCCAAGAGTGAACAAGCTTACTGATTCTCATCGAATACCTCAGGTATCTTTAATAATTACAGTGCATCAACATGGAAGTGAAAACCACAATGCAATCAGTAATACTGTGATATTGTTGAATACCTTCTTTTTTTTAACACACTTCTGTTAGGCACCTAAATCTTGAAAGCTTCTTTCCTCCCTTACTGATTTTTATCTCAGCAGTGAATTATTTCACTTGCCAAGAAACACACTATACTTGAAACATCTTCCCCTGAGGACAGAAACAAGATTATTTCACCAAGAATTATAATTAAATCTAGAGATATAAATTACTTAGCTTTGCTGTCTCAAGTTATTGCTTCAGGGTTTAAACTTTGCACGTAAGTTAAATCTCACCATTTCCATAGGGATCAACTTACTAAATTATCCTATGTTGTAAATATTAATTTTTCAACTCACCTGTTTTTTAAATTGTTGGCATTCCTCGGGTGTAAGTGTGTCTGCTTTGGCAATAAGTGGAATGATATTCACTTTTTCATGCAGGCGCTTCATAAACTCTATATCCAAAGGCTTAAGTCTGAAATACAGCATTAGAGCTTTGCAGTTTATATTAATTAAACAAGATTGTACAAATCATGAGATTTGTTCTGACAACTACTCTTATGACACTGATTTATGAGTGACAGACAACTGAAAATGAAAAGGCTACCTGCAATTATTACAGGAAATCCCCTAAACTGGATAATACAAGAGGAATAAGTGGCAAGTTAGTATTACTAGCAGTCATGAGTCTTCTGCTAGCTGAAAGTACACTCATTTAAGCAAGAGATTAAGAACTCTCCTATGAAGGTAGTAAAGTTTGTGTTATTAGCTGCAAAGAAGATAATCCCGCTTAAAGCCTGACTGATAAGAGCTCACAGTTGTGAATTATGCTCTGTTCACACATACAGTTGCAGGTTCTGAAAGCCATGTTTCAGTATGCTTCTTCTGGAGAGCAGGCTAGGAGACTTTTTAAGACCTTCAGATTGCTGCACATGGTAACCTCTGTGGCCTATGTACAAATGAATTAGAAATATCTCATCTCTAAATTGGTATGTAAAACAAAAGGACAGTTATGTAAGTGGGTGACAGTGACAAAAACTAAACTATCACATGGGTATAAGGTGGCTGCGTGGCAGTATATTCACCATCTATATGGATCAAAGTGGTCAGTATTTCCTGTTTCCTGAAGTAAAACTACAGAGGTTTTGATGCATTAATGAGAAGAAGTTTAGTCAGGCTTAAAGGATTCACTTAGAGGATTTAACAAGATTATTCTTCATCTAAAATAAATTAGTATTAGGAACATTAAAACCAGATTCATTTGGTACTGAAATTTCTGAAAACCATACATAAAAGAATGAAGAAAATGTTCAAGAATCGATATTTAACTTCATTTTAACATTTTCTACCTGTCACTGGTTTCACCAGTTCTCAGCATGTGTCCATTAAATAGCAAACATTAAAGCACATCTATATTATAAGCACTTTTTTGGTTATCCATTAACCTTATTATGCTTTCTCTCTACTTGCTCCAAAAAGCTACTTAGGGCAGCAACATTGGGTTGAAGGGCAGCTGCCAAAGCAGAGCTGTCCACAAGGTCTGCTCATCTAAGCACTTGAGAGTTTACAGTGGAGACTGGAGCAGGAAAGCTTTACATAACGACACCAGAATTGCAGAAAGATGGTGAATTCCATCATCACCCCATTCCACTTACCTGGAAGGTTCCTCCTGCCCCTCCACTCTCTCCCCCTGCTTCCACAGAAACCAATTCAATCATTTCAGGTGTTTATGGGAATACTAGCTAAAAACGGTGGGATGCATTAAATGGAAGGACTTTAACTGTTGGGTTTTTTAATTTCTAAATTTCTAAAGCAGGCTTTTACTAATGTATTAAAAGAACAAATAGAAGCAAGTTCACCTACAAATGCTTTAATTCAACATAAATATAATCACACATTAAGAGTGAAGAGGACACTACTTGGTGGGTTAGATGTGCTTCTGTCTGCAGAGGAAACAGGAGCAAAGACTGCATCACCACAAAAACCAGGTAGGAAGTGAGCTCTGTCCTTTCAGAGAGGGCAGTATCTTAAAAGAGGAAATGAATGCTAAAAGCAGCACCAATTTTATTCATTAATTTCCTTACTTAGATGACAATTCTAAGCATTTATTCCAGGAATTGAAGAACAGTATGCAAACCTTTTTAATTTTATACCTTTTTCTCCCGAAAAATTACATGAAATACCTGTACAAGGAATATACTTTTACAGCTTTTAGCCTCACAAATTTAGTGACTAAATCTTAATCCACTGGAAACATTACTTTTCCTTACAAATAAGTTATACCTCCCACTGATTTAGAAAGTTCTAACAGACATGGGGGTGTGGAGGGAAGACTTTTTTTGAAGAATCTGAAAATTAGCTCAGAAACGACTAACACAAGGAATCATCTTCCCTTTATTTAAATTAGATTTTGGATTTTGCACACTAGTAAAACAGGATGTCAAGAATTCAAGTGTTTGCATTTAAAACTGACATGCACGTTGAGCAAAACTGGCATTACAAAGGTGTCTGCTGAACAACAACAAAATCTTAATAAAGGCAAGTCTTATAAGAAAAGCTCCACCCTCTGACATTTCTTTCCATATTTGGAAGTATCTGTACAGTTCAAAATTATTAGATCCATTCCAATTCTAGCTACAGAAGCTAAATATAATAGCTGGCATATTTTACTGCCTGAGGAATACTCTTTAAATTCCTTCATCACTCGCTTCAAAAAGTTTTACTACTTTGACCTACACAATAGAATAGGCTTATACTCATCTTCACCTCCTTCTGGTTTTGAAGGTATAACTCAAAAGTCTCTGATAAATTTAATCATGATATCATGATAAAAAGATACACAACCAGTTTCAGATAATTAATCTGTACCTAATACACCCTGGAAATGCAGTTCTCCTTGTCTACCACTAGATAGAAGTCTGATCAAGTAAAAACTAAGCAGGGGTGGAAGATAACATTATAACTGAAAAAAGATCTGCAATGCCTACACTGGAATTGCCACTAGACAAAATACTACATACCAAGAGAATTATGGCATGCTAACAAGGATGCATGAAACTTCCCATCTTCAATTTACACTAATGGGAGGGAGGAAGAATGGAAAGGAAAAATCCTGTTGCTTGACATGTGAACCAGTTTCTCCTAATGTAATCTAAAGACATATAGATCACAAACAGACCTGGCACTTGTGAATGTCTTTGTATTTCTCATTGCTAGAATTCTATTTCTCTTGTTATGCAATTAATGTGCAATCATGTTTTCTGGTGCATGGCTTGCTAATGCTTGACAACCAACGTAAACTCATCTTTGAAATTAAGCATGATCTGCAGGCCATTAAGAAAATCCAATTTGGAACTTAGACTAACAAATTTGGATATTTATCTGAGATAAGAGAGAATGAAAACATAAAATACACTAATACAAACCCATGTCCTGAAGGAGCAATGAAGTATAAACAACACTGCACTCTATTATCGGGCATCTGGCGTCTGTTCACTCGAGATTCTGCATTCAGGTAGTCCTCAAATTTACTGTCGATGTAGTCAATAACTGGCTGCCAGCTGCAGAGATTACATGAATAAAAACCTGTAAGTTACATTATTTACATAAAGAAATCTGGTTTTGCTGAGAAATAGATGTTCACGATTTCCCCCCAGTTTGGGGTGGGTTTTTTTGCTTTTCATTTGCTTTTTTTTTAAATTAAGATACTTCAACACTGCAATTGACCAACTCCTCAACCTGAAATTTAGATACTTTTGAAGACACAATATGCGAGTCCACTGAAAAAACTTTTCAAATACAATCACCTTTATTGTAAAAGCATTAAACAGACTACTTAAGGAATATGCTAAAGGAATATGCTTCACTGATCACCTCTTGTGACAGCACAGAAGATGGTTCTGCACACTGTATGTGTGGATAAAGAGCCAAATGCACCATTCAGTTTAAGGGGAAAGGCTCACTGCATTTCAATCAAGTTATAAAGGTACTTGAAATTACAGTAGTTGGAAGTTTTCAGCTAAATGGAGTGCGTAAAAGTGTTAAAATTTTAACTGAATATTGAAGCCTGCATTTTAAAATATGTCACAAGGTATTAAATCTCTCACACACACAAAACACAATGCAGAATTATCATGGGAGAACATACAAACAATGTCTTACCAATTACTATTATCCACAGCATCTCCAAATCCTGGTGTGTCAACTATTGTAAGTAGTAACTGAACACCACCCTCTTTAATTAAAACTTTTGACTGCTCAACCTGTAAAATGAATACAATAAGATTAAGTTTTTAGCAGTTTAGTCATCTATCTTAGACACTAGGAAAATAATTCAATGAATAAGAAGTCTGACAAAGAACTGCTGACTTTTCTGCTTCAGAGGTACACTGTGTCTGTGTTTTGCTTATAAAAATCTCAATAATTTTACAATTAATAACTTTTTAAAGTCAGTGATAAAAGAACCCTCTAAGTATATGAGATATCTCAATATTTAAATTCCTTATTAAACAGGAAAAACCATAACCAGGCATTAAACATGATAAAGTTGCAAAATTTGGTCACTTCAAAGAAAATGACACTTTTCAAAACTAATCCTACCTACAAGCACCTTAGATACTTCTAGTCCTGTTAATGTATTTTTAAGAATACATTTATTCTTCACCTAACATAATGGTTGGGAATGGAATCACAAAGTGATGGTTTCCTATTACAAACAGAATTATACTGGAAAGTAATACAATCTGGCTGCAATCTGCTGAGCTAGACCTCATGGGACTGTAATGGATTGGGTTCCTGTTAGCTCAAGTCACTGATGGAAACCAGCCTCAGAAGGCAACTGCATCAGCACCAGGAATGATGCAAGATCTGGGCGTGGGAGTTCATGCCTCCAGTTGTGACCACCCATCCACAGCACAGCTCAGGCAGCTTGCAGTGAACATGTCATCAAACAGATTAAGCATGTTATGGCAGAGAAGATCTAGGCTAAGCAGCACATAGACTGCTACCACCTCCTTCCTACTAATATTTCAGTAATTATTGATATTGCCAATGTCACGTCCATCTGCCTGAGAAAGTGCTGTGCACCACCGTCTTATCAGTGAGATGCACAGCAGTACGAAATGACAAACTCATGCTCACTTCTTTCCAATTGCTCAGACATTTAATCATCTTTTTTTCCCCTGATATTAAAACAGGTCCTATTAAATCACTAGTGACACGGTTTTCTAGATATGGTTTCAAGAAATCAGCCATGTAAGCCATGACGAGAGCTGGCAGACTCAAGGTGATGCCACCTTGTTGCTCATTGCTTAACATTCCTTAAGCCTTACAAACCTAAACTGGGGAGAGAAAAGGAAGTTAGTTCTATTTATGATGAACTATCTGGATGGTCTCTTGACCAGTTCAAGATTTGAGAAACATCATATTAATGCTTCTTGCACATCCCTAATTGTTATATAAGTGAAACAGACTCTCACAGCCACTCCTGAACATTGTTGCGAACACTCTGCAATCACAGCTTACGTAGGTGATGCAATATAAATCTACAAGATAGACTAACACAGTAGAAAGTCAAACTAAATCCCTCTTGCACAAGCAAAACACTGATTCCAATTCAGAAGAGAATATCCAGAATCACAGAAAACAGTAACTACCTACGAAGAAAGCTTCATATTTCACCTCTGAGTATGCAGGATGCTGATTTTATCTACTCCTCAGTAGAGATCCTACCCAAGTTGGATCAGTCCCTTTCACTGCTAGTTCTAAAAGAGTTAATGGATACCAGGATGGTAGTCACAGACGTATCCAGGTTGGGCTGGACTTCAAGACCACCCAATTCAAACTCCAACATGAACAGGCCTTACTGCAAGGTTAGGAAGTGTAAAAAACCAGAAATTAAAACCAACCAACCAACCAACACTGTACACACACCAGCTTAAGTCACCACCTAGTTACTCTTTCACAAACTATACAACTCTCATTCTTCTAAAAGCATGCAGCTGAAAGCCGTGAGAACCTAGGAATACATGCACTGCTTAGAAATGTACATTTTAATTATGGTGAGTGTATTTCCCCCCATCCTCAAGAGTTCTATCAAGGAATGTTATTGTACACAATTGACATCAGAACTCAAGACAGTAATCCTCTGCCACAGTCAACTCGGCCAAGAGTTTACTACTCACAAGCTTTAGCACACAAGAGATTAACTTCTGATTCCTTGCATTCTTTTGGCTATCTCACATATAGTAACCACACAGCCCTCCTATGACCAAGCTCTCTGCAAGTATAATAAACCCACAACACTTGCAAAATACTAGAGATGATAATGTTAAGAGATGTACTCTTGCCAAGAGCTACAAGGTATCAGCTTTATTCTCCTGCACAAGAACTGCCAGCAAGAACCATTAAATTATTATGGGCTCATTGGTGGAGTGCTTTTACAAAAGAAGCAATTAATAAAACAGTATTGTGAACATATGTTTACAACAAAGGAAAAGAAAGGTCAGGAGATCTTCAGAAATGTCACACCAAACATTTTCCCTGATTCTGCATGCTTGTAAAATCTAAGTGTGGCTGAATTTGTGAGGTCACCTTCTGACAAATGGTCTGCAGCAACTGAATCTCTGCAGACAGTGCTAATACATTACTGGGTGGTGAGGATTTAATTTTTTTTCTTACTTCTCATAAATTCATGTAGGTATCTTGCTATCAGAGCAGGGTTTTCACAAACCTACAGAAGAAGAAACATTAGCTGATGAATTAAATGTCCTATGCTTCTGCTGTGGACAATCACACCACATCCAGAATATATTGTAAGCAGTAGATTCTACCGGTAGGAAGCAGTAGTGAAGACCCTGCCACAAAGCCTCTGCAAAGTTGCATTTTTCTAACCTAAATGGATGTGTCCATACATGGTCAAAGGCACAGAAAGCAGCAACATCTGGAAAAGAGCCAGAAAATCCCTGTAAACTAGTGTCATTCACAGTTAAGCATCCAACTGCATCCCATCATCTGATTTACAAGTATTCCCAAGAGATTCATGGAAAACATTAGTTCAAGTCTTGGAATTTAAGACTTTTTAAGAAAAGTCTCCTCCAAACAGCCATTTTCCCATGCACTCCAGTCAGCTGGGTCACACAGGCCTCCTTGGCAGTCACTACACAGCGTTCATCACTTGGTGCTTGTTACAGCTCGACTGCTTTTTATTGGATGAAACACGCCTTGCCATCCTGCATTTAAGGCAGTCAGATAATGATCAGAGAAAACACATTTAATACCCTCTCATTTCTGAGTATGTTTACTTTCAATTCATCTGACACCAAATCACTCACTCTTAACTGGTTTTCCACATTTTCTGAGTGGAAAGGACCTGCTTCGCAAAACAACTCCAAACTGCCATGGTTTTCAAGCCCAAACCACAGTTTGTGTTTATCTACGCAAGAGCCTCTTATACAATTCCTAAACAATAAATTGTTCCCACCATGTAAGAACAGGTGATTATTACAACCAAGATTTGAAGATTGTCAAGTGAGGAGGTTTCTATCATGCCTACCCTACAAAACTATTCCATCAATCCTCAACTTAAAAAGGTTTTCACTGGCAAAGTGAAGTCAACTTTGGATCCAAACAGCAACTCCCACTGTTTGTTCTTTAATATTTGACAGGAAACACCTCCACATCATACACAGAGTTGCTACAACACACCATCTTCAAGCTTGTAGGGGGAAACAATTTTATCATCACTTACACTGACAATGAAATAGATAGTTTCAGTTTCTTTCTTAAAATGCTATACTGAGTTTTCATTCATCCCAAGGAATGGAAAGCAAAGTTGCATTGTAAGTATACAAAAAAAAAAAGGTACTTATCAGATGAAAGTAAACAGTAGTTTCTAGAGGGGAAGATAGTATTTAAATTTATTTCATTCCCACCATATTAATTTCTAAGTCATGTCAGACCCCAATTCACTATTGAAAATAGTTTTGGCAAGCTCTTGGCCTCAAGCTTTAGCCCACACAGTGGAAGTTAAGAATAAAATGCAATGGCTTTTCAGCCTGACCTATGTTCAAGCCCTTTTTTTCCCCTCTCCAGGTTTACATACAGAAAAAAAAAAATCATTAAGTGAGGCTTTCTGGAAAGTATGTGTCCTTTTCTCAAAGGAATATCAAACCACCCTTGATGGTCAGAATGAACAATAGATCTTGCCACCTAACAGATGAAAGTACTTAACTCAAATTCCAGAAATTCCACACAGAATTTCATATTCTTTTTTCTTACACTGATGCACCTTTAACTAGGGTGGGAGTGAGTTATCTTTGAAAGATGTCTTTGTTTGGGTTTTTTGCTTGTTAGCTTGTGTAGAAATTCTTCCAAAAATTTTTCCCAGTTGAAAAAACCAAAAATCTTCCAATGACAGGGAATCCATTCCAGTTATTTAAACTAAAATTCAATGAACATAACCTGAATTGGTTTAGCTTCTGCTAAACGAAAATGTAATCATTAGTAATGAAATCATGCTAAATCATTCTTCCAATAAAAAAAGTTCCCCATCTATTTTTCCAACAGTCACTGGAAAGCAGTAACTGGCTCAGTAATAACTATATTATATGAGAGTTTAACTCTTTGCACACCTCTTCCATCCCACTTAACATCTTTTTGAAACAGGTAAGCTCAACCCTTATTCAAATAATGGTCTCATGACCCTGATAACAAGCTTTCAAGTCCATTCAGTCACTATGGTTTTACATTAAACTGATAAAATAGCCTAACAGATATGAACAAAGCTTAGAAACTATTAATATACTGTTAATCAAACTCTGGACGTTCAGAAGCTTTCCTCCAATTAAGAAAAATTGATATTCTGCAATGAATTTATTTTCTGAGAGTATTCAAGCTTTAATGTTGAGCTAACTGATAAGCAATGCAATTTACACTTCTCAATATGGACATAATAGCAAACTTTTCCTTCTACTGTGGTAATCATTCTGTGTTCTGACATTGAATTAATAAATGTTTTACCCAAAACCCCAACCAAAAAAAACCCCAAGGTCCCACAAAGCAATAAGGACAGTGGTTCATGGCACTGGAGCTTAATTACTTGATTCCAATGAGTAAAAAGCACTCTATTTTACAGCTTCTGTTTAGCACCTTGCATACCCTCCTAACTCAATACAGGGCTTAACCACTTTGTGACAACTCTGCAATTGCTCAGTCACTTCAGCCACAGTTGAATTTTGCAGCTGGAGGAACTCTGTTGGACAACAGCAGCAATGGTGAGCACCCCTTGGTCCTCACCAGTACAAAGTTAGATTATCACAACCCATCTTCACCAAAGTCTTAAGCAAGTGCACATCAAAAGAGGTAAGCAGAGCTCATGCATCTTTATTCAGCTACTCAGCTGTGGAGGCAGAAAGTACTCACAAAAACAATGACTTCCTAAACTACCCATAGCATTATTATTTCTTTGCATTAGCTGTTATTTTTAACAAACCTTTTATAACACAGAAAACATATTCCTTTTCTTGAGAGAAAATATAATTGATCAGTAGCAACTTATTACACAAAACAAATGGATCAACTTCAGTTTTCCAGTCTTTGACTAAATATAATATTTCAGTTACATGGAAGAACATTGTCTTTGCCTAAGTCTAGTGCCCTAGACAGGATCACCTTAGTCCCTGATGTTCCAGAATAACAACTTGTAACAGGTAAACAAGGTACCAGGAAGGATACAGTCTGCAGAAGACTCACAGATACTTCTATACCCAGGTCCCTGCACTTCTGTCAAATCCTTTAATATTTGGTCTCTAAAAGCCTGCCTTAAACAGACAAGTTTTACTGCACGTCTGTGTATTTGTACACATTTACTCACTATTTTCATTGATAATAAACACCATGTTTTCAAAAATTCTGCACATATATGTGCTTTTTAATCTACAGGCAAAATACAAAACACTTCAGGGCTCCCACATTTCTACAGGCTACAGGGTTGAGGACCTGAAAGTTTTGTTGTTCAGATACACTGAAAGACACACTGAATACTTCTCAGTGGTTCACATCAAGACTGAATGCATCTTAAAACTCAGGTGCTTATGTGACAACTGTACATCACCTTATACCACTAAATTGCAAGTTAGAATATTCAGGCTGTACCTTTTGTTCCCCATACATACCTGTACAGTCTTTTTAATTCTGTGTGAAGGACCTGGATACTCTGGGGAATATAATTCTGTTAAGAATAGTGAGTTGATTAATGTTGATTTTCCCAGTCCAGATTCACCTAGAAGAAAACAAAACATATTCAGTAAAACCAGGAGTATCACATGAAACATAAACATTTAGATCTACATTTCAAAAGCTCTTTAAACATAGTACCTGAAAACATGTACTGCACTCTAAGACTTTGAGAATCTATCACCTTTTCCAATTTCAAGGAAAACCTTTCAAATATAAATGTCACTGTTGGGCTCCACAGACATTATGTTTTCTGATCATATTAAGTATTGAGTGCATTCAGCACTTTTGTCCATTGCTCCCATTACAACACACAAAGATAATATTACATTAGATTTTATACACAAGCTATCTTCCTGGTATAAATCATCATAATGCCCAAGCAGATTAAGTTGTCTCATTTATTTCCAATATTATTTATTTGAAAGTCTTTATTATCAGGGAGGGAAAAAGCGGGGGTGGGAGTGGGGGGCAGAGGGAGAAAGACTGAGATTAGTTTGCTATAACTAATAAAACCACAAGAGATAAAAGGAAGTTTCAAACTACATGATTTGCCCGGGAATTTTGTTGTTGTTGGGGCACAGAAGGGGACTGGATTTCATTTGGGTTTTTTTGGTAGTTTGTTCACAAGCAACAATAAGTCAGCCTTGCTAAAGGATCTGGAGAAGCTACAGCTAAACACCCCACAGCAAAGATCACTCCCCATTTACAGCTCTACAGAGACAAGGGCAAGAATTTCAGGGGTTTTTTTGTTTGTTTTTTTTTGTTTGTTTGGGGTTTTTTGTTTGTTTGGGGGTTTTTTGTTTGTTTTTTTTTGTTGTTGTTGTTAAGAAACTACTTCAACACAACAATTCACACAAGAGAACTAAGGAAAAAGGTACCAAAAAATGTTGCTTTCTCTTTAAGTTTCATATGCAGTCTGTCAGTACACTGACCTAAACAGAAACACAGAGAAATCTGCTTTCAAGCTAACAAATTTGAGAGCAAACTGTACTTTCACTGAGGGAGGAAAGTGAGCTGAACTAGGCCCATAATTGAATAAAACTTAACTAAAGCACAAATCACTCCAGCCTCAACAAATATTGTGTTGATTTAGAGACCACACTGAGAAAACTTCCAACTGTCTTTAGATAAATGTCCTGGGTTAATGGAAGAGAGTTATATAACAGACAGTATTTAGAACAGTCTCCCCTGTAATAGGTATCTGGATTTCCTACACGAGCTGGCTCATACACAGCAGCCATCTCGATTACAGTGGTGTAGCACAGTGTGTCTGCAGCACCGAGCAGAGCCATCTCATTAGCTACACTGTAAACGGATTAGCAGCTGATGAAACACTGCAACCAGAGCTCCTGCCGGCTGTCTGCGCTCTCAGTAATGCTTGTTCTCAAAACCCCACCCTCCTGGACAGATGAGCTAACCCGCGCTGCTCGCAGCGGCTGCCCACAGCCAGGCTGATGGGCTGCGGCAGCCAAGGGAAAGGGAGATACTCAAGGTAGGGTGTCAAGATCGCAAGGAACACTAACCAACCCCACCAGGACAGGTTTACGCAAGCCGGCAGGGACGTGCCTGCTGAAAATATTTCATCACTGCCTCGCCGATTTTCCTTTTTCCGTGCTCAGATGCATGAGACACTTAGGAACTATGCAATAAACACAGTGCCTCCGAGTCTGGTTATAAAGGACACAGGTTTTCTACTCTGCACTGGCAAAACTTTTAAGGGCAGGATCATCTGCAGCAGAGAGGCCTCCCCACCAATTCTGCAACAGCAAGAAGCTTCTGAAATGCACGACTTTACAATATCATAGATGCATCCCAGTTAAAACTCAACCTCCATCTCACAACCTTGCTCAAGAGATACATATGACTCCAGTTAAGGTTTTTATCCATCACTGGAGCCCTCAAGAGTGGCTCTGATTTTGGAATGTACAGTTCATTTCAGTGACCCTTGCTTTTTAACTTGACCATAATCTTGCAGAAGGCACCCTACTAGAGTGCTTAAGAAAGACTTCAGCATCAGATTCTACTTCAGTATACACAAAGGGTTGCCCCTTCTTCACCCTTCTATTAATTTCAGGTGAAAAACACTGAGAACAATCACTTCTCCTGAAGCTGAGTGCCTGTCAACTTGACATTGAAATTCAACATATGGAAATAAGATTTTCAGCTTCAAAAAAATGTGATGAAAAATGAGCAGTTAGTTTGCCCTAGTGTCTTAGGTTAAAAATGTAAGATGTGCCCAAAGTATGTATTCTATCACCATCTTCATGAGGTGTTAGAACCAGGTGGGGCAGTGTTTCCCTTATCTTCTGCTAATGGCCCATCAATGCCTTGCCCTATGACTCATAGATAACTCCCTCCGGAAGCCATTTCTGTTCAATGGGCCATCAAGAGCCCATTAGAATGATATCAGCCCATTGTGAGATGCTCCACCCAGGGGGAGGAGCCAAGCATCTCCCACCTGCATATAATCCTGGGTTTTGGACAGCAGAATCAGCTTTTTCTCCACTGGATTCACGGAGGACAAGAGCTACCAGACCTCTCTACAAGACCACTGCTTCGACAAGACCATTTCATCTGGACTGCTCCTAACACCCTAACTAACAGGGTGTCAGGTTGTATTCTGACTCTGTCAGTGGTATTTTTATACTATTTAATTTATTTTATTTTACTTTATTTTACTGCTTTTCTTTTGCTCTTATTAAATTGTACTTCTGACTTGGAGTCTCTCACTGGTTTTGCTTTCAAACCAGCACACCTAGATGGCTTGGGCATCTGTGGCACTCCATACCAAGCAGTCCCAGAACTGCTGAAGCATCACACCCTGAGAGATCTAAGGTTTGTTCCCCTCCTCACCCTTCACCCCCCTCACAGCTGCAAGGATGTGAAGAGGATTTTGAACTGAAATTAGTGAAAAGAAAGTATGCTAAGGATATTTATGCTCAATCTTGTTCCCAAAGGTGTCCAACATCCTAGATATCCTTACCCCCCACACTAACTTTATTTAATCAGCCAGTGCAGATTATAACAGTTTAAACTGCTTAACTGCTACCAGTAATTGAGGTATTACATGTAAGAGTACTGGCACCAATGCACCAGTCCTGGATGCAGTTGTGCTTTAGACCATAAAAGGGTCAACATCTGCAACAGCATCAAGAGGCTCTAATATCAGATAAAACAATTGCTCTGAAATTGTAGGTAAAAAGTTTAACTGGAACATTTAATATTGTACTACAGGAAGTCATCCTGCTTTCACTCTAATAAAATGAGAGTTTCTCAGATGACTACAGTGAAAGCAGAATTAGAAAAATCAACTGTAACTGAACATTCTAGTAGCCTTTCTGGACACACTAAAATATTCTGATCTTCATTAGAAATATGGTAAGAAAAAACAGTTGGTAAAAATATGGTAAGAAAAAATACCAACCAAAACAACCCTTCCAAATCCCTCAAACACACAAAAAACACCCTTAACTCCACAGCCAAAAAAACCCCTCCACTGTCCTACTGGAAAGGCTGGGAAATCAGATTCCACAGATATGAATATAACTAACAAAACCACAAGGGAGAAGGGAAAACAAACAAAATTTAATTCACCTTTGCAGAAACAAAAAGATAACATCCCAAATAAAATGCATCTTCCCATTTTCAGTAAGCACTTCTGGTGAGATTTTGCTCTTTGACCACTGCATAAACTGGCAGAAGGATACAATTTAATAGAACCTTTTTAACAACAATAACTTCCAATCACTTAATGAATTATGATGTGGTTAGACCTAGGTGCCTAATTTAGTGAGCAGTTTTTAGAAATTTGTTTTAAAAAGAAGGGAAAAAAGGGAAACATTTATTTTGAATCCAAAAGGGTAAATTATTTCTGGTATCCAGGTACTGCTTTTACTTGCCCTTGCCCTCCCACTAAATATTTCACATAGACTTCAAGTTCTTCTGAATATTGTTCTTTTTCTTCATTATTTTGGGTCTCATGTTTATCAGCAACTTAGTGTTTCCAAATGTTAACATTTTATCAAGCTATTTTTATAGTCACACTCAAACACACTCAATGGAGCTGGGCACTCTTGTTGGTAGAAAATAAGCACATACTTTTACTAACATACTTTTGTGAAGGAAGACCTTTTGTGAGCCCTTACAGGACTAGCAAAAGTTTAAACTCTTCTCAAACCTACAAATTTCTAAATGGCTGTACAAATAGTGGAACTCCTCTTATACACTTGGGTTTAACAATTACCTCTTGACCATTAGCATCTTTATAAAGATGGCCCATACTATATCACTTTAATTTAACCTTGGAGAGCAAAATTTTTTCTCCAGTGAACAAAACACTGATTAAGTACTTTCCTTTTTTCCTACACATGTAAGACTAGCTGTAACCTGAGAAGGGAGACCAAAAAAACCCCTAAAAACCAACACATTCAGTCTCCTTTTTTATATCTCAAGCATATATATCTCAAACATATTTCTGGGGGTCAGAGGAGACCACTGGCAACCACTGGGATGGTTTGCAAGCCATGTAAACAATCTCCAGAACAGTACTAAAGCAAGTAAGTAAAGGAACTGAACAATTAAAAAAGCTGGAACAATGGCACACAATCCATGTAAATGGGGGAAAGCAGCACTCAGGTAAAAAAATAACTTGCTATCTCAACAAAGCTACATAAATCTTTCACCTTCATTTCCAAATCCTTCCCCATAAATGAACCAGAAATCCTAATCTGTGATAATCAGTTAGAAAATCTACTCACAGCTAACTTGTTTCTATCAGTTCTTGCCGTGACTTTATTAGTACAAAAATCCTCAAACTGCCAGCATCTGCTCCCTGTGATAACAGAAGTGAATTTTTACCCTTAATGATGCTTTTTTCACTGTTCATTGCTATGGCACATTGAGAATGTGGCATATTTCCAACCTCCTCCAACTTTCCAGCCTCTGCCATTCATACTCAAATATCTATGAGAAAAAGGGACAAGAAGTCCAATCCAATCCAACTTTATTTGTAACTTCTGGTGGAAAGCAGTCTTCTCATTCATATATTACCCCTCTAAATAACGCATTACACTACATCTTCTAGATACCACATCATTCTGAAAATCCAGGATTGGTTTTCTTCTATATTTTTAGGATCTTGTTTTCTAAAACTCAAGCCCTGAAAAAAGCATGACTTGCATGCTTAGATTTATGACCTCATGTGAGAGCTCATTAAACGTATCAAGTGATCAAGGTGAGTAATCAATCTTGAACATTCTCAGCGTGCTCTCTGCATGACTTCCTACCTCTTCATTTTAAGTTACTCTTACAGAAATAACCAGACGTTTTCTACTCTTCACTAACAATTACTTGGCTATCTACCAGTCAAACAGTATTTCATGCTTATGCCCCCTGACAGTCAACTGCACCACTGGGAACATGACCACAAGTGCACTTAGGAATTCCAAGTTGCTTTCCCAAGCTCCAGGTGGGGACTACAAGACTGCCAAGGAACCACCCACCAGCAAGAGAAATGCTTTGCACGCGCTGGAAATCAGGACTTCAGTTAGATTGCTGAAAGTGATTTGCTTCATGTATCATCACCAAGAAGATGGCCCAGACTCAGTCACTGTCTCTATTAACCAGACACAGCAAGAACTGCAGATTCAAAAGATGCATTAATGGCTAATGCTGATGCCTGAGAGAAGGTAACTCATCCCAGTGGGGCTCAGCTCATTAGAGACAAGCCACTAGTAAGACCCGTAGTAACAAGGTTTCTACAAACTGCACAGGGTTTTTGGAAGCTTCCACTGCATTTTCAGTAGACATCTCTACTAAATGTAGACATTTAGAGTTCCTCAATACAGTCAAGCCTAAGCTGCAGTTGTTTCACTGCTTTTTTAGAATGAAGATATTCAACAATACGCATGTTCTGTGATGAAGTGCATTTGATGGCACATTTCATAGCCACAAAGAATTATTACAAGGCGATCAAATTCAACAGAAAAATGCTGTACTTCTCCACAACCTATTTATACAGAACATTTACATCAAAGCATATTTTATTTTTAGCTAGTGAGCAAGTTTTTTCATGGAATTTTTCCATTTTATAAATTCTAATTATTGTGACAGTTTTTCCTTAAAATATAATCCCATTAGTTTGATGCTGGTGACTCAAAGAAGGGTAAAAAGCTTGTCAGAAGGCATAAAAAAGAATGCATTTCATCTTCTTTCATCCTTGTACAAGTCACAGTTTATGTGCACAACAGCACCTGCAGCTTTATGCAAATGCAAAATGGCTTTGATGGCACTGTAACATGCAGGGTTTTGCTTTTATACAGAAGGGAAGCTACAGGAATAACCAGAGAGCCTCAACTACAGAGAGCAGTATGATGGAAGCGTCCTCTTGCCAAGGGGGAATGATGCTCTGCCATGTCATTATACACAACCACAAAAATGGAGACTACAAGATGCTTTTAATTTCAAGTCTGATTTTAGAAGCTTTTCTAAAGGCTAGTTCCTATCTTCAGTGTTCGACAAAATACAAACCAACATTCCAATAAACATGTAAGAACATCCAAATGAAACCCATCAGGAGGAGGAACGGAGCAGGTCCATGCTGTTGCCTCATATCTACTTTTCTATTTAGGATAGTGCCATGTGAAATCTTGCAACTGATCAACTTTGTCTTTTATAGGCATTTACAAGTGGAAGAAACCCAAAGCTCCACTATTTTACGACTTGAATGTGAAGCATAAATTATGGAAGCAACGTATGTTAGAGCCACAAAGATGCTCCCAGCAAAACAGAGCAACAGGGAAGTCTAGCAGCAATAAATTAATTTCTGCCTGTCAGCAACTGCATCAACAGCAACATAATTTCAGCATCCAGGATACAGTAAGACAATTTAATCAATTTTCTTAGAGCAGAATTCAAAGTTCAATAACTGAGGGCAGACTCTTGGCATATCATTGTCACAGACAACATCTAAATAATTCAAAAAGCCATTAGCAGGGATGGGAAATACCTCAGAAGAATATTGCAACAGATTCTACACAGCATTTCCAAGTACTAGTTTCCTCTTGAAGCAGAAGCAGGTCTACTTTTCTACAACTGACAGACAGAAACTGCCATGGAACAATGGTTTTAACTTCACAGGTGAAATTTTGGCTACTGCCAAGAGAAATGGTCCCCTACTCCCAATCCAACTCTTGCACTAGAATTCACAATGCAGCGCATGGGAGGCCAAGAAGTGACCAGCAAACTAGGGCACATATAGCTTCAGGATGTGAAAATGAGGGGGAGATGACACCTGACAGATAAGCTAAGCCAAATACTCTCTTCTCTTTTTGGAAACAAGGGTAAGTGTAAAAATCTGTATTTAAAACTAGACCTCCTCTCTGTCACAAAAGTATCACCAACAGTTCACAAGTCAAAGAATTTGTGGCACTTCCTGAAGAAAGTGGCATTTCCCCTAACTGCATATACAGGCTTTGCTCCTGATAAAGTGTCTGCTGTTAAAGTAGCCATTCAAAATAGGTCATATTACCTAATTTAACAGGAGGCACGGGAAGCAATCTTTCAGCATTTTAGACAAAAACATGCAGTTCAGTAAAACCAATGCACCAAAACCACAGGTTTCTCTTCACTTTTAGTTCTTCAACATTACTGCAGATGACAAAAACACTCCATGGCACTGGTCCATTCACATCTAGTACCAAGAACATCTGAAATGCAACCATCTGAGCTTCAGAATTACAAGCCCGCCATTAGCAGCTACAGTCCAGGTCCACCAAAGCTTACCCTGCTGTGTTTTCTGTGTTTGGTGAAATAAACCTCCTACGTCTGATTAAGCTGTTGTCATACTGCAATGCAGCTTTAGAGACATACAAGCAACAAGAACTTGTCAAAACTGACCTACATGGAAAATCTGAATGCACAAGCTCTTTGTGAAGTAACTGGGTTAAAGAATTCAACTGGAAATGACAGAAGCTGTGGAGTTCCGGGGCAAATCATATACGATGAAACTTCATAACCAGGATACACCTTCAATTTCCACAGGCTTTGACAAAGCCAAAATAAAGAGCCTTCACAAGAAAAGAAATTATTGCTTCAAAAATCAAAGCAAGAGGAACAGAAATGGTTGTGAAAAATGATAAAGTGGGATGCTTTTTTTACGGCAAAAGCAAGTATCTGTGACCACCACTGCTTGGTCTGAAAGAATTTTACATCTAGAGAAAGCTGCAGAGCTCGACTTACTCTCTGGAGGCAAATACAGGGATAAACAGAATTGAATTCCCTGATTATATGAATTATTAAAAAAAAAGAGAAGAGGGAAAGATAATTAGGAACATAAAATTTGTCATCTCTACACTACTGCTGACAACCAATTGTACAGTATTTCTAGTACATAATTGCTAACATTTGCTGACTGAAGAATCAAAGGTACATTAATGAACAGAGATCGCAGATTAGTCACAGTAGGCTCTTTAATTACTTGGAGAGAAACAAAACTGACACAGCTATCCAAATGCTAATAAAAAATAAGAAAGGGAGATGGGGTTTACTTAATCTTTAAGATTAAAACACTTGGTACAGATTACAGGGTCAACATCTCAGACAGTGTGGCATGCATGCAACTAGAACATGAAGCTCTACATATCAACTTGAGCAAAAGGAGAGAAAGGTGAAGCACTCTAGGCAGCTTCTTCCTCAAAACGCCACCCAACTGATACATCTAAGGCATGAGTATCACAGAAAATTTTGGGACAACAAAATTATTTTTATTTACATGGAACTTAATGAGTCTCTTCAGCAGAGTACAAAGAGCACACAGATTGACTTACCACTTCATCAGCTCTTTCCTTGAAAATTTATACTAGAACAGAATAAAAACTACTGGAAGTATATTGAGTGCTCTCAAAACATCCCAGATGGGACACTCTGCTATTAAGCAAAACCACAGAACTTTGTCAGTTTAGACCAAATTAGAACATTTCTTGTGGTAGTAAAAATTTCTTTCAATATCTTATACCTTCCCTCTTGATGCCTTCTCTCTTTAATATCCTTGGAAGCACTTTTTATAGCAGGAAACTATGTTATGACAAACCCCTAAACTGGCACAAGTGGCAGGGGAAGATACAGATAGCTAGACGGAATTCTGAAAATTCACCCCAGTGATATGATTTTTGTGGCAATAAGGAACGAGAAGTTAGGGCAATGTTGTTTGCAAGTCAGGATAATTCTGCTTCTTTGGCCTGGTGTTAGCCAACCAAGGAGCAAGAGGATCACAGAGATGTGTTATTCTGGATATACTGCTGCCACTTTTAGGCAACCTCAGCAAAATGTGCTTTTGTTTCCATAAGACAGCATCCACTGGAATTGTAAAAATGGGTATTTTAGCCTAAAAAAGGATGAGGAAAGTTGGAATAAGCTTGTGTTGTCAAGACTACACCCTTTTTAATATGGTAACAAGTGTTTTGCTTAAGTGCTTAGCCATTGTTTCCACATTGCTGCCACCACTGTTCCATTTTCTAATAATGACTTAGAAGAAAAATGAGCTGCTTTTGTAGCCAACAGAAGCATCTGTTTACAAAGTGGGAAGGAAAACGGACAGGTCTGATAAGGTCGTATCCTAAGACCTGTCTAGAGTGCTTGCTATGTTTTGCAGCACCTAAGTCTGAAGGACAGACACAGGAGGTGGACCAGGACTTCTGGAATTCTTGCCAGCTACAGAGGACACAGGCCAGAGCCAAGGATGCTGAATCTGGTAAGTCATAGGCTTGTCCTTTACAGAAGGTGAGAATGACACACAATGAGTTTAGTCAAAAGAGATACAAAGCAATTCTTAAAACATTTTTTCACATAAATTCTTAAATCATTCAGTCAAATACAATGCAAAAAACATCCCCCAACATCTAAGTAAGTGGAAGTCTGACACGCTCTTTTCTGTCTCAATGCCTGCTAAGTTGGAGTTACTGTTTTTTGCTCTGCCTGGAACTGATGTAGCAGAAAAGCAGCGAGCAAATACTTGCCAATAGTCAATTTCCTTTAAGTTAGCAACTTCATATATATTCCACACTTTTACCAGCACCATGTGTCCCCAACACTTAAAAACTTAAGAAATCTTGCAGTTTCTTCTCCACTATAATGCAATGGTAACCCTCTGAATTAACCTTTTTAATACAAAACATCACAGTTTCATTTCAATATTTATGCTACGTGAAGGCTGCGTTTCACTGTGGATTTCAAAGTTATTTGCCTCCATAGGGCTAAAAGGACATGAAACAATCTAACAATTTCTATATTCCTTAAATTAGTATACAAGGATACCACCTTTGCAGTACTATGCATATTTATTTTATCCAAACTTCAAAATTTGAATTGTAGTCTAATGTTGCTCTCCCATAGCAAAAATCTTCCCATGCCTCATGTGCCATCTATAAAAATTCATTTGAGCAATTATCATATTTCTATTCAAGTTTTCTGTCCAAAATGATACATTAGATATACATTTCTCCTGAAATAGTCATTTTAGTAATGAGACTTAAAAAAACAAAAAGGAAATTAATTTGAACTTCAGTGATGCATAGAGGTCCAAGGGAGATAGACCTGATTAACATGTAGTTATTTATTGACATTTTATATGTGAAAGCTCCCCATTTGGGGAGCCATCTGAAAATGCGTACTAGTGAGATTTCCATACTCCAGAAATGTTTCATTTGGAAACACACATCCTTATCTGGAAACATGCAACTAATTTAAAGCCAAGACTGCACTATGCTAAAAGATGTGTCATTTACAAACATTTAAGTTGTACTTTTAAATCCAAGAACAAATATTTGCCTTCATCCTACAGCACATCAGGCAGCAGCTGCAACAACCAGCGCTTAACAGAAGTGTCAACTCAAAAGCGTGTTGCCAAAGTACAGTTATGTACATCCACTAATATCAGCTGATCTGATGCGTGACTGAAGATGAGCAGTGCTACAAGCTGTGTGTGCTCTTCCACTCTCAAAAATTTCAGATGCATACAGAATGCACAAAATAAAGTTTTTAAACATTTATGTAGGAATATTTCTTAATTCCACCCTACAAGACTGACTTATGCACAGCCTCATTTAGTATTTTCAGCAGGAAGATATCCATAGGATAAGCTGCTCTTTCAATTAGAGAAATCAAAATTCTTCAAGAAAAAAAAATCTCAGACATAAGCACAGATCCTTTGTTACAATCACAACATTACATAATGGTCAAAGATTTTTAGTCAAAGCATTAGTTCAATGCAATTAAGACTCAAGTTTGACAAGTTTCTGAAACAAATGCCTCACGACTGTCATATCAACCAGTACTGCAACCAAAAAAAAAAATTATATCCCAGCCTCCAAGCCATTCCTACTTTGTGCTGACACAAGATATTCCTTTGCTGTGCTGCAAGCAGACTGAAGACTAAAGTTCCTTGCAGCTCCCAGAAAACAGTCCAGCTGGATTTGCACACTAATCCAATTTGGTCCAAGTACTATTAGTTCTTTCAGCAGCAGTACAGACTTAGGCCAGGTTAAAATGTGAACTTCAGCCTAGAGGAACAGCTGCTATTGCTGGATCACAGTTCTTCTAAATAAACCAGAAGGAGACTTTATAAATGCCACTGATATTATGATTTGTCAAGTACTTAAAAATTATGAAGAATCATTTCCGTTCTCTTACTCATGACACTAGCACCCTCTACATCAACTACATTTTCCCTTCCAAGCATCTTTAAAGGATTGTCCACTACATTAATAAACAGCATGAAAAGAGAATTCCAGCATCTGTAAAAAACATCAGGGACTTAGGAAAAAAAAATTCTACAGAAAAACTAGTGAAAAGAAGACTGACCACATATGGAATGCACAGTATAATTTTGCCCCCCCTTCACTTTGTTCTGTTTTTCATTGAACAAGCAAATCTTTTATGTTTTGTGGTGTATTTTTGTGGGTTTGTTTGTTTTCTGTGTGCTTGTATTTTTTTTGTGTTTGTGTTTTGGTTTTGTAGCTTTTTTGGCAATGCAAAGTACTTAAGTCTCATTTTCCTAAAAGCCACCATAACCTGACCTAGGAAAGGCAGCTGACATAAGCATGATACTCAAATGAAAATATGCACCCAGGTTTTATAATTTTTAAAGATGTGCACTTATTGAAAAGCTAGAAGAAAACGAGAGGAACATGGACCTTGAAATAAACAAGTCTAATGGTGTGCCCAGTGCCAGAATAAAAAAGTTTTCTTTCTGCACAGTGTTTTATCCATTCACATCTGCGATGCTCATCAACCTTGCCATGTTCTAATGGGAAACCTCTCAAAGGACCCAGCAGTCTTGGAGACAGCAGCTCTGGTTATTTTCCAGCGGTAACTTTATGCTGGTCACATTGCAGATCTACCAATATTAAAGTGATCGAAGGAAGCCTAGAAAAACACAGTTTGCCACCATCACATTGGTTGGTGGGAAGAACAGCCATGTCCAAGAAATCCACTGGTATTGATATGGGGGAAAAAAAAAAAAAAAAAAAAAAAGGGCAGCCAGATGATGCTTAGAACTCCAAAACAGAGTTGTATCTAAGGCACTGACTGACAAGGACTTTCCACTGATTCTACTACTTTTGAAAAGGAAGATCCAAATCCAGGTTTTTCCTAGTCATTTCCAAATGCTATGATTAGTAGTGTAACAGCCTTATAAAAGGAGGGGGGAATAGGGGGACTTTTACCATTTCAATAACATACAGTTATTGTTCAAACTTTCCATTATGAAAAAACAGGGTGGTTTTTTGTACTTGAATACCTAAAGTGTTATTGGGAACTCCATTTTCAAAAGTACAGCAAATCAACAGCACCACAAAAATGAAGATGTAACTAAGCGTCCTAAAGGATAGGGAATTGAAAGGATAAAGCCAACAGATTCAGTCATTATGCTGCACTGTCTAAAACATCAATATCCATCCAAAGGTAAACCAGCACGCAGCCAAACACCAGAATCAACAGAAAACCTGGGGCTGGAATGAGGAGAACTGTGAGAAAAGAAAGCTGCTAAGTGTTCAAATAGTACAAGACAGTTTGAATAACACTGAGAAATAAACTGCTAACTATATCTGAAAACAGCAATTACACACAGGCAGATCTACGCTGCTTCTGAACAAGAATTTTCAACAGTGAAGCACCTAAGTCATGCACTCTGGTCAGAGAACAAAACAAGGACAGAGTCCCAAATGAATTATAATACTGGGAGATCAGCACCAGTTACCCCAGCATCCAGTTACATGCTGCAGTGAAGCAGTCCTGCAGAAAAATCAATTGGAAAACTGTGGAAAATGGCTCTAGGCAAGATTCAAACTTCAGCAAAAATATGTTGCGCTGAGCTGTGTTACAGTGTACATCAGTAAGTCCTCTGCTCTTAATAGGATTCTTTCCAAAAATAAGCTCACCATAAGCAATTACACAAACTTCCTCTTTCTATAATGTGTTTCAAGTTAACTGCTTTCTACAGTTTTATCTTAATTTTTCTATTCTGTAAAATAAAGACCACAGCTGGCACTATCAGCCCTTCAAAACATGTTTTCTTCCAGATTTCCATTAGGATTTATTTTTTCCTCCCTACTCATCTGTAATAAGGCTTCATTTGTATTATAGGCATAAATTGCTCCAGAACTAATTCAGGTACTGAAGTGACCAAGAGAAATTATTTCTAACTGGACCCAACTTGCTACTTGTACACCAGAGTCACATTTCACAACAAGTTCTACTCCCTCAATCAGAGATGCGGGGCTGTAATCTCTACCAGGATGCTGTACTGTTTCTTGCAACCGTACCAGTAAATTCAAAAAGAAGCAGAAATTATCCTTCTCTGTAAGTTGACAGCCCATTTACTGGAAAAGGAGTATCCAGAGGGTCCCTAGTGCCCTGCAAAAAGAATATGAAATGTGTATTCCTGTCATCCCCATCATGACCACAAGTTGTGCCTTTTCTGCTACTTAAAACAATCCTGAATGACTGGATGCAAAGTTGGCATATTTCTGCATCAAAATTTCTCCTAAAATTTACCAAGCTCTGATTCTGAAAGGAGCCATTTAAAAGATAAACAATGAAGATTTAAATGGAAATGTTTCTTGACAACTAAAGTACTTCAACTATCACTCCTGAAGTCCTTGTACCAAGTGTACTAAAGGTACTCCAACAAAATACTTATTCCCAGGTTAGGTATTTTGGGTTTGTTTCTTGGTGGGAGGGGCCCACAGTGTTTTTTAACTCAAAAGCTTCATGCCAATGATTAAAAGAGATAATTACCATGACTGGGGGAAACCAGAAAGTGACCTGGATGGCATCTTTCAGTACCAAAGTATGTCTTTCTAAAAGTTCTTATTTAAGTATAAATAGCCCACAGAGAGCTACATTAAGATCTCTAATGTGATAAACAGTGATGTCTGCAGCACAGGAAGAAACAGAAAAGCCATTTTCTGCTATAGTGACTCTGATACAAGATACTCTTTTAGCATTAAATTTGTTATTTCATATCAGGTCAGATCTGCCCCAAGCTACATTCATTTCACAGCATTTGTACAGTAGCACAAAAAAAATTGTCACATTTTTAATACCAACTAGATTTTTAAGAACTTTTCACTGGCTTCTTTTTGCTGTCAGAATCAATTTCCTTATCTTAAAGATCATTATGACTATAGGCCTTTACTTAACAAATATTTGTATGCTCCTCAAGTCTACTACAGACACACCACACCTATGTTCCTGCATCTGTCTTGATGCTTACTCAACCGTCTTGAAATGTCACAAACGGAAACAAATTTGGGTCCAGGAAATCATTAAAATCCCACCATCTAAGGAAACAAAACTATCTGCTAATTTCCTCATTAGGAAAGCCAAATCCAGCAAACCCATAGCAAACCTTGAAGTGTTACCTGTTCATGCTAAGCATCTTGACATTTATTGAATTAAGATGAACAAGCTTGGAGCTTTTACCACTGAGAAGTTTGCAACACTTGACAAAGCAACCTATCAATAAAACACAGTCAGAACTGCTTTGGCTAATTCAATCTAATTTAAAATGTTAAAGTTATAGCTTACACCCTGCATGTTAAACATGTTATAGGCTTTTATGGTTGGTCCAAGTTTTTACACATAAAAATCCCTCAAACTTCTAAAGCTTGTACTAGACACCTTGCTTCCTTTTATCCTTTCAAAGAAATCAGCCTCACCTAACAGAAAACATGAACTGCTTCCTGCATACAAGAAAAGCCAAACACTGCAGAATTTGCATAAAAAGTTGTACTACAGGAACTAAGACTTTATTACTACACCTAAGGCCACACTTACACTTTTACTGGAAACAGCTATGGTCAGAAAAATTGCCCTCATTTGTAAGCAGTTATTATGGTCTTAACTGCAAGCACAGACTTATAAAAAGGTTTATAAATTCTATTATTGCACACATCATTCCAAAACTGGCAAAACCAAGTTTGGTTTTCTAGACACCAGCAGCCATCCCCTCCTACCAGGCAGTTAGCACAGGTTCCTCTTTTAGCTCTCTTGACGCTTTCTCCTCCTGGATGAAAGCCTCAAGGCAGATGGACTGAATGCTAATCAGCAAATGGACCCTATTACCTATAATCCTTGACAAGACCTTCTGATTTAGTATTTTTTCTGAAAGAAATGAGTTCACATGTGGCCAGACTGCCCCATGATATGAATGAAAGCCCAGTAAATGGAACAAATGGGAGATCTACTTAAAAATAAATTTAAATCGTAGCTAAAACTGAATTGCACATGCAACCATCTAGCACCTAAGTGAGACTTGCTAGCCAGTAACACTCGTGCTAACAAACTGTCCAACTAACATCAAATGTAGAATAGAAAAAGCTTATTTATATTCTCTCCCAGGGAGAGAAAGTCACACAATGCTACCAAAAATGTATAGTAACAGCAACTATATAATTACCTGACATTTCTAGTCTTCAGCACCTTTTTAAATACTCTGAGAGTCATCAAGAGGTGGTAGAATAGAATAGAAGGAATCTGAGAACAGGAAGCTTGATCACTGTGACTTCCATCTATGAGGAATAACAAGTATTCTGGTACCAGACAAAACATATAGGGAGAAAGCAGCTCCAATACTTCATACAAACATCTATAATCATCAATTAGGCTATCAAAGCAGTAATTTTAAAACCTGAATGCCGAATACTTCTCCAGTCTCAAGAAGCTGGTTTACATGATCACTGTTACCGGCCTTACTTATGTCAAAATTTTTTTGTAGATAAAGTATCTAATTACAGGGGTATAATTTATATTCCACCCAGAAAGGAAACAAACCTCCCTTCTCCCCTTTTCCTTAAAGCTTTAGGGTCTGAATTCCCACACTCAGAATTGGGAGTGAGGAAGTAAGCTTTATTCAACCAAACAGGAACACACCCAAAACAGTTTTTTCCTTATATTCTATTTCATATGTATCTGTATTAATGCTTTTGACTCCAGCTTCCTTACATGGAGCCTTGCTGTTGCTGTTTACTCCTTTTCCCTTTAGGTGCAAAAGCATTGTTTCATCTACAGCAGAACAGCACAATTTAGTCCTCAACCCCTCAGACAGCCTAAAGCAGCCACCAATGAGTCGATACTTCACTGACCCCATCAGAACAGTGCTGGTTTGCCAAGCAAAGCAGCAACGTTCATACAAAATAGCAGAGATGTTCCCCTTTCCAGAGCCAAAGCTGAGAACTCTAATATTAGTGCCTTGGAATATAACTATTGGGAGCAAACCATTGACTCTGCTATTAGGGAGGGATGAGAAATTAGTTCTGTTTGATTCTATTAATGAATCCCACTCGAAAAAATAAACCTGATAGAGTCTACGTACACTTATGCAGTTTTTGCAACCACACATCTACCCTCAGAGATTTCATGGGCCACTGAATACATTTTATTTAGAATTCTAACATTGGTCCATTGACCCAAGCAGCAATATGCTGCAGAATATGGGTAGGCTATTTTGAGTAGTATTTTGGCAAGTACACATGAATGTCTTAAAAGAAATTGAATTTAGTATCTCCGGATCTTAAAATTCTGAAAATGAAGGATGACACAGTATATAGCAAACACACTCCTACATGAAATGTGTCATTATATAACAGATCTCATGAGCATATTTGAGCACCCTTTTGCATACAAGTTTTATATAAAAGTAAATATATCAGCACTACTGAAAAAATAGAATTAAAAAAATCCCACAACATTGCAGCTTTTAAATCATCTTTTTCACTGTTGGACCTAGAGCATAGGAGAAACATTGTTTTACAACCTCAGTACATTTGACTGAGAAAGATCAACAGTAGAAAACCACTACATTTCATATATCCTCAAACAAGAAGTGCCAAGAAAAACATGCCTGTGACAAGACAAAAAGCTTTTTTTAATTCCTGTTCAGAGCATACACAATAGTACTTAGTTTTGATTTGTGGTCAAGGCTGACTACTAATTAGCAGGATTAGAACTGAGATATTAAGAAGCCTCTTCTGAAAGGCAAGCTAGCGTAGTTTCAACAAGCTTGAGTAGATAAATTATCAACACAGTACAAGTCATAGTCATTATGCATAAACTCAAATATGGCCAAGAGCAAATAGAGACATGCTGAAAAAAATCCCAAAAAACCACCCAAAACCCTTTCAAAAACAGATTACACAACAACTTATATAAGTAAACAAAAAAGGGAAGGGTTTACTGCATTTTAGCTAATTATATATATACTTCATAATAAAAAGGTTACCAACAAATTATTCAGATTTTTTTGCCACTTTGTAAGACTCTTTAACAGCCAAAACACAAAACCATAATTTTCATATCCAGGTTCTGTTTATTAAAAAATACAAAATCCAGCTCTTACTCTCAAGGTCTCTATAACTAAATGAGATTGGGATTACATATCTCAAAAGAGCTAACGAGGGCAAAGAGCTTCAGAATAGCTTCCATATATCCTTTTGCATTCTTTCCAGCATCTATAGCTTTAGAGACTTCATATTCAAGTACCCTTTGAAAGCAGTAAACTGAACCAACTTCTCAGTGAGTTACAAGGCAAAAAGTGAGAAAACCCTTCAGAACAGCAGCAGTCAACATTCCACAGAATGACCGTGAGCCAATGGATGACTGTATCTGTGCAAGAACCAATTCCACATTTAACCTTTTACTGTGCCTGTCTCTGTAAGACATGAATCACACCAGTCAGATGAAGAGTTACCCCAAGGATTACTGCATGGATTTAGTGGTACTTGGTGACAGAAAGGGCAGGACCAAAACACATTTAAGGCTTCAACAGCAAACACCCAATGGGCTCACAGATAACAAAAGCAGAATAAAAAGCTTCTGATGAAAGAGGTAGAGAGAATTCATGCTTTCAAAAAGTCCCCATGAGACCGTATTCAGAGCATTCCCAAAAAGCTTAAGTAGAATATAAGGAATTGCATTAATTCAGAATGGTGTCTATGCACAGGGTCCCAGGCACACCTCACTCAAGACAAGCAACAAGTCCCCTCTAACAAATCTGCTTTGTAACAACCTGTTAAGTGGCAACACATTCATCCTCATCTTTCAGGGAAACATGGAACATACTACCTCTACTTCACACAATTTTGCAATTCCAAAGTGATCTCAAACTTTGATAAAAAATGCTGTGGTACTCAGCATATCCAAGATAAGAGAAAACTTTGTCATGTACCATCTGACAACCTCCTCTGGCATATTGCAAGAGGCTGAACAGAAATTCACCTGTTGGCAGATCCAACCAAAGAAGAAGGTTCTTCAAGAGCCACAGCTCTCTGCTGCTCCTGCCCATCTTATCACCAGCCAGTCACATGGTTTCCAGTTCTTCAGCAGCACCCAGTGCTAAATCTGAATCATCAGATTCAAACCAAGAGGGCAGCACACAGCAGGTATTTCTGTCCCAGTCACATTTTTCCATCTTTTTATCCATGGAAATTCAATTACTAATTATTTTTGCAAATCAAAATTTACATCTCAACACTAAAAACAATACAAGAAGTTTCCTTTGTCTCCTGTTTTCATCTTCCCCTTCGGTACTTTCCCACTTTCCCACCCAGCATATCAAGTCCTCACTTTCTCCAAGAATAGCTCAAAGAACCACAGCTTTTGCTTTTGCTGCTAGAAGCAGATAACTCTGAAGCTATACATATGTTTTGACATATGCAGTCACTCTGCCAGAATATGCAGAGAGAGCTAAAAATGGTTTTTGAACAGTAAGTAATAAAAAGCCTTCCGGAAAAGGTTCAGAGTGCATCAACAAAAAAGCTGCAGCTAGAAACATCAGAAACAAGAGCACTACAATTTACTGGGATGAAAGAATGCTAAATACACTCAACAGTACTGCTATGACACAGCAGCTTGAACTAAACAGGCGGAAGAAACGTGTGCGAGACACAGCCCTTGATCTTCCATTCTCAGAAGCATAAACATATTCAACATACAATTTAACCAAGAAGTCACATATGAACATCTACAGAAACAAAAAGTCATTCTAGTTTATCTTAGTCTTAGCTGAAAAATAAAAAAAATCTCAGTTTTTTAAGCTTATTTTTAATAATTACTTTAATGACACTTCATTTAAAAGCTTCTCACTGTATCAAGAAAATCCAGCTGCGTTTACATCTTTTTGCTTCTCCATGTAACAGAATTTACCATAGAACTTCATATACAAAGAGGCTTTGTACAAAAAACCAAAAAAGCAGGATCAGCAAATTGAGGCTGCAGATTATTACAAGAGAAACTGCACATTTATGCTTCTTTGTAATGTAATAGGTAACACTTATTAACTGAGTTGTCCATGTCACTCAGATAACACTGAGTATATGTGACAGCAATATCTGACATGAAAAAAAAACCAGGTGTTTTAACAGAACAGATACTTTATATGGAAAATATACAGCAATTACTGCCAAACTAAATTGGGCCTATACCCAACTCGCTAAAGGACACCACAATCTGCAGAATTTCTGTGTCAAAGCTGAGCTCTTATCTGTCTGTTGAATTAAAAGTGCTAAGAGGCTCTCTCTTCTTACCCAAGAAGAGCCAGCCTCAAGCTCATCTAAAATTCATGGTTAGTAGGTTTGTTAGAACAGTAGGTTTGGGGTTTTTTGCATGAACAAAAACAAGCAGCTTAAGATATTATACTTCTCTAGGATGTGACTCTTCTACTTAACCTGCAAAGGTGTAGTTCTCAGCAGCTGGAGAATTATGAAGCAGTATCCTGCTCCATATTAAAAACCTACAAATGACATGAAAAAAGCAAAGCAAAAAAAAAAAAATCCCATCACTTCATTTATGTTTGGATACAGGCACTTTCTCAAGAAGGAGCACAATCTATAAAAGTGTTCCGTAAAGCACAAATATGAAGAGCACACAGGAGTTATGAAAAGTCTCCCCAAGCCATCAAATACAGTAAGAAAAGAATCATCTTTACTGAGGCTAGAGCTTTAACCTGACTGCTTATTTTTGCATTTGTCAAGTTGAGGATGTCCTAACCCTAGTGTGATATATCTACACCAAACCACATAGAAATATGCAAACAAGTAAAAACCACAACATCTTAAGTAGTGAAGCACAGGCTTTTCTTTATATTATTGTTATGTCATTGTAACAATTTACTTATTTAAATATTAATCATGTTCAACATGCATTAAATTGATTTTTTAAGCTGACAGGAGGAGTTTTAAGGAAACTGGTAAGTACACATATTGACAAACACAGCCTTGAGTAAGCAGAAAAAGTTTTCTGTATCTGCCAGCAGTTCATCTTGCTAGTAACAGGGAAGTATTTGTCTCCCTGCTTTGCAAAGACACAAAAAAATCCAACAAACAATGCAGTAACATGTCAGTTTTCAAATGCTAAAGGAAGAAGATAATCAACTACAGATTTACTCATTAATTGCACTACCTTCTCTGTAGCAGTTTATTAAAAAGACAAACACCAAAAAAGGTCTTCACATCCTGCGCATTCAAATTAGTGTAACTCAAATAAGAACTGTCATTTTATGCCATTTAATCAAATGCTAGTTCCTATTCATTTCCATCTATTTTGAGGCAACTCAATTTCATCTTTGGCTAAAAAAAAATCTACTTTTGGGCAAAATATTTTCACTCTCACTAACCTGATTAGCAACTGCAAAGCATGTCAGGATACAAATTTAACCACAGATTCTAAAAGGTATTAGATTCACAAAGATTTCAAAGTCCTATCAAACTGCTAACATCTTCCATCATCCTGAGCTCTACTGGTTGAAATGGTATAAAAGCATTTCTGCAGTTCAGCCTTTTCTGAAGCAAAACAAACCACCTCACTGGTAAAATGAGAAAGCTGAATGGCAAAGATACCTTTGGAACATCGCATCCATATGATGAATCTCTACATGACAATGGTGTCTCTGGAAAGGCTTGGATCACTGAGGCCAAAAATTGATTTGACAGAAACATTTGTCAAGTAATTTTAATAATCAGCCTGGAGAGTCTATGTTTCACCACCAGTTCAAGAATGCAACTGATGTCAAACCACTATCATCAAGTGTGACTCCAAAATGGGACCTTGCTTATTTTATCTAACCCAGCATCCTCCTCCTGAGAGAGGACAAAAGCAGATGTTCAAGACAAACCACATGAAAGTGCTTTGAACAGGGGCTGGACCAGATGACTTTTGAGAAATTCCATCCAAACAAACTATTCCATGATTCTGTAAAAAGGCATGCAAACAAACAGTGATACTTCCTTGAGATATCACCTCTGAAAGTTTATGGTGCTACTTGACAGTAATCTTTATTTTGACCTCTTTAGAACATGTGTTTTTGAAAAGTTATAGACAGTAAATAAGAAAGTATCAACAGGTAGGCTCACACACTATTAAACTCAAAATTTATTTCTCAAAACCCAAAGGCATAGACTTCAGCGAGGCACAAACTTCAAGCAAGAAATGCTGCTTAACATTTATCTGCAGGAGGGCTATTTTGAAGCCTTTTAAAAGAGCTCTATAGATGAAGAGTCAAGAAACTGCAGGAGGCACGTAGCTGGAGACCTCTTCATCCATCTTTACAGAGAGCTGTTTTCTCCAAATTAGTACCATGACACGATTTCAACTACTGTCATTATGATGACTGTGTCCTGATTTCCTGCTTATCCTGCTGTCTGTATCTTCGCCTGGTCTTAGTCAGCCACTCAACACCATTTAATAGGCACTAGAAATACAATCAGAGCACTCTACACTGTGCCCTAAAAGCAAATTACTTCTTATAAATGAAGTTTATATATAGAAAAAAGACCAAATAGCAAACTTCAGATGAGTGCCAAAACAGGGAACAACAATACCTAGAAGTTTGTCTGTTGATTACATAGCACAGCTGCTGCCTTGAATGGTAGATTTCAACTCCTTTCTAATTAGACAGCTATATAAAAATGTTGCAGAATAAATGCATTTACTGTTACTAAAGCAGAAAGTGTTTTTGAGTAGAACCTCAAACAGTCCAAGTATCTGCAAAGCTCATAAAATACTTCCTCTGAGTCAGTTTTATTTTATTCAGCTATCAGAATGCTTGCCATTTGACATAAATCAACCAAAGCAGATAAATTCACAGTAAAATAAAATTTTGGACACTATCCTCAGTTCAAACCACAGCCAAACAGTGTATAAATATCACATCCTTTCACTTATTGTAGACTGAAAAAGTGTGATAATTCAAGCCAAACTGTTTCAATTTGATGAATATTTAAAGCTATAAAATCTGGCCCAATCATCCAGGTCTCAACTCATTTCTCTGCAATCAGTCACTAAAAAGTGACTGATGTATCTGATCATACGACTTCACTATTAAACAAGTGGCTAAAAGGATCAAGTTGTACAGAGCAAGACCAGTATTTCAGAAACACAGCATGTTTTTCTTCTTAAGAACATGGATTCAGTTTTTCAACCACTAGATAGTGTTAGTCTATTAAGTGGATTAGTTAGCACTGTGCTTACTAATTGGATTAAGGTCTACCTGTCTTCTAGCAGAAGTGGGTATTGATCTTGCAAAATCACTGAAACAAGACATTGCCTTGCAGTGGCAATTGGCTTAGTTTTTTAGTTTCAGTCACTCAGGAAGAAATAGGAAACAATATATATCCTTGAAATAATAATTCAAATAAAAATTTCACAGTGTAAAACAGTAATAGAATAAAAACTGAAAAATTCCAGCACAACTTTATAGAAGAAGCAAATGTAAAATGCTATTTTTATTGATACAGTAAACTACATATAGGAGGAGTTTTGACGGCGCAACCAAGACCAAGGTTTGACTTTGCTGGAGTTTCACCAATGTGCCCCAAATGGTGATGCCATGGAACACAGGTGGGGTCTGGGACAAGTGGCTTCTTGTGTCCTGCTCAAATCAACCTCTGCACCAGTTCTCACAGGCTTCAGAGTACATGGAAATAAGGTGTCTGTGATTTTGTTTAGAGCCACTTCTTTCTGCCTCAGAAGATTCATGCTAACAAGGTTACCTCTGGCTTTTTAGAGCCAGGATTGTCATGCACTGGACCTATATAAAGAGATTGTATGATTTCTCTTCATAACTACCATTGCTAAGAGCAATCAAGAATGGTTAGTCACAAACCTGTGAAAATATCAAAAAGGTTTCTACATTCCCCAAGTCTTTGGCCCGAAGTCTGGAGATACAAGGTTAGAATCCAGCGATCCAGGAGACAGCAGGGGATGTCCCCTTGAAAAAAGGGACATCCCCTTAAAAATAACTACAGTAAACTTGAACAGGACTTTATATTGCTAGCCAATCAAGCAAAGCACCATCACACTTCTCCAAGAGCCAAGAAAACTAGTCTTTGGGTCCTTAAAAATCCCCTTGTGTTATTTTTGTTACTCAGTCTTATGTGAAGACAGGGTATTTTTACTGCAGGGTATTACATGAATTGCTCAAAGGCCTCTTTGACAGACTGTGCCAATGTCATGTAAAAGCATTTTCTGCTATGACAAAAGAAAATAAACCAAATCATCTTCATCAATGTCAGATGAAAATAGCTAATGAGGAAAACATCAGAGCAAAAAATAACGAGAAACTGACAATAAACTGTCTCATTCATCAAACCAAGGAAGAACAGATGGTAAAAGAGAATTGCTAACTTTTGGGACAGTTTTCTCTCAGAAAACCTACAGCTTCCTTTAAACTTTGCAGCGTGGGACAGAAACTTCAACAATATCTTGTCATCAGAAAAATCAAATAGATGTGAAGGCAAATTAATGGATAACAGTTTAACACAGACAGAAAGTAAATGTTTTACAGATTTACATCATAGGGTTCAAGGAGATAGTTATATATGAAATATCAACTAGCTCTTTACCAGATTATTATGTCACAAGTGAACCACTCATACCTTGCATGAGCCAAACTTGGAATATTCCTGAGATTCCTCCCTACCATGTTTGTGAATACAACACATAATATTTTTATCTTGAAAGATAGAAGACACAGGCAAGGTGCATGAAGGCAAGAAACACCAATGGATGTGTGCAGTGAATGCCCTTTATTACTCCATGCCATTCGATCTTATCAAGCATCAGGAACTGCTGATCTGATAATTATATACTTCAGCAGTGGTTTGTGTCACAGTTGTCCAGTTTAACACAATGCTTGTGATTCTGCACTGAAAAGCATTCCACAGACATCCAACAACTTCTTTCCACTTCAGACCACTGAACTACTATTTTTTCACTATCTGAGCAACAGAATATGAACCCACAATTCTGGAATAGCCCATAAATTCAACATGCAATGGCCTCAGACTGTAAAATTGCTATTTTAAAATGCACTGCTGTTTGCAGTTTGCAATGTCACCTGGGAATGCTCCAGATTCTTTTCAAAAATGCAAGCTGTCACCTTATACCGAAAACAACACCACTTCACATATACCAAGTAGTAAAACAGCACAGCCAGATGCTGTCAGAACTGACACCTGACGTTTTTATCCAGCCCACATTTATCTGTGTTCTTCCATTGATTGCATTGCTTCTCACTCCACAGAAGGCTGTGTTGAATTCCCTTGAATCACAGACCATTTTTTCCCCTTCTGAGGAAACCTCTGCCCCATGAAACACATTTGTTTAGCCTGCACAGGAGAAGTTTGATGAGCAGAAGGATCAGAATGTTATTTGCACTAACTCTGACAGACATGTGGGTCCAGTCGTAAGATATCAGTGCAATTGTGCCTTAAGGTTCCATCTTTGACCAAAGCCAAAGTTTCACTGATAAAAAGCTAGAAGTGACTGTGAAAGTAGGAAACCAGGACCCTCAAAAAAACCTTTCACTTCAAGTTTAACAGAGGGAAGGAACTACACCAAATAGCATTATTACAAACTTAACTTAAATCAAAAATCAACTTAAAATCTGATACTTGAAGCTGACAGAAACTTAGCACAATTCCAAGACAGAGTGTAAGAGTTCTCAAATTTATGCTCTTGGTAAACTACCTATAGAAAAATATCAGGATAAAGTAAAGGATGACAAGAATTCAAACAGAAAAAAGTAATTTGATCAAACAGGCAGCTTCAGCAGACTTTCTTCCCTCCAACCACAAATAAATCGAAGTAGTCTGCCTTAAGCATTGTATTATGGTAAAAACTGCTGGAAAATACCATCAGATACACCATAAGAAGTGAGAAAAAATATCAGAAGATGCTCATTCTCTTTAATAAGAGAAATTCAAGACAAGAGTATGGTATAAACTCTTATTTGTCAGTAAATGTGCTCAGGACCTCAACAGAAAAATATCCAAACCCCAAAATGAAACAGTTGCATATAACAGCCATACTACATAAAGAAAAACACTGGAAAAGGATGAAAAACTATTTCAAATGGATTGACAAGGAAGATCTGAACTGACTGCTGCAAAACCAGCCAGAGGGAAAACAATCATTTTGAATCACATTTAGTGGGTCACACGGGCTTTACTACAACTATTTCGACCAGAATATTTAGACCACAAATACTCCATCCAAGAATATCAATTTGGTTACAATATGAACCTGTTCCTTAAAAAAGTTGTCAGCATTTCTTGATAAAGCAAGCAAGACTTTTCAGCCAACAAGAAATGAGAAGCAGTTTTAAACTTATACAAAAAACTGACTCCTACTTTGAATCTCACTTTGGGCTTGTAGCAATGATGACTTTAAAAACCAGTGCTGCAGTATCCTGGCACCTGATTATACCAGGCTAAGGAACTGAAAATGCAATGTGACTTCTAAGGGGTCACTGCTTACAAAACATGCAACATTTCGTTCACACCCTGCTTATACACATGACAGCTCAGGACAATCTGTTGAGTGGCACCAAAACAAGTGCTGGCCACCTGATAATCAATTTAAGAAATAATACATCCATTAGTTTGGTACGTTCTCTAAGATGTGTTCAAGTTCACACATTGTTAATTATCCTTATTCTAATATCACAATGCCAGATGCATTCATTTCAGCTAGATTATGACCTACAAACTTGTCATCAAAGGAACAAGGACCGGGTTCAAATGCTGATCTCACCATAATGAACAAGCTTACTACAAAAAAATTAAATATCAACAGAATAACTGTGTGTTTGTGTGCACACATCTGGATGAGTAAAATCAGTAAGCACATTTTTACTTAGAAATAAAACAAAGAAATGTAAGGCAGGAGAAGAAAAAAACACCAGGAAAAAAATATTTATGTAGTGAGGAACACAGCAAAGATAGCCTGAAGACAGCTAGTACTGTGACAGGACTGATTATGCAGGCAACCACCAAAAAAATTCCACAAAGCTTCAAAAGTGAAGATAACACCTAAACAACACAGAGCACAGTCTCTCATTAGATGGTTTTTATGAAATTTCCTGAATTAATCTATTAGAGACCCAGTAAAATAATTCAGAGCATTTGTTATGTGACTGATGAGAAAACAATATATGGAATAGAAAAAAAAGTTGTTTGCAACAGAATCATCACTTAGAAAAAAATAAAAGCCATTTTGATTACAGGAAGATTTTTGTCAAATTATGAGCTCACATCCACACACTTGGACATGTCTCTTCCCATAAAAACCTTTGCCAGTAAACAAAGAATTTTAATAGATAAATAAGGATCTGACCCAAATATTGCCACATGAGAAACAGATCTGTTATGTTTACAATCACCAAAGCTTTACAAAAATATTTTCTTTATTTTTCCAAGCAATATTTTAATATACTAATACTTGGTACCTAAGGTTAGTTATCAGAACTTGAATCATGTAATGGCAAGCATTCAATAAGAAGTACCTTACTGTAGTTGGCTTTCACATAATCTACTCAAGAAGCTTTGCAACCAAATACTTGAGAAAACAAAAATCCAAAGGCTCTTTAGAAGTTATCCAGTAAGCACTACAATTCCAATTAATGTTCTAATTGCAAACAATTAAAAAATTAGAATTAAAGACCAATCCTATTAAATGCCAATTTTAGTTCAGCTCATTCGAAACTTTAAGCTACTGCCCAGAGAGGAAAGTGTTTAAAATGAGCTTAACCAAAATTAAGATTATTTTTTTTTCCTATTGAGTGATTAAAAGCCACTATGCTATAAGCAACTTGTAAAAGTATTTGAAAAGCTACAGTTTCTAGATAAGCTCAGATAGGTGAGTTAACTGAATTTCCCTAACAACAAGTTTCAACAGTAACCCACTGCAAAAAGTTTCTCTTTTCCGTCAGGTTGTAGACTTTGTGCAGGTTTCCTTCCCCAGCAATAGAAAAAAGGAACATCAAAATACTACAAAAGAGGCAAGAGCAGCAAGTATGTTGCCAACTGTAGTTCACTGCATTACAAAAGAAAGAGAAGGGGGAAAAATAAGAAAAAATCCATCCAATAACCAACAAAAAGTATGAGAGAAGATTTTCTAACTGAAGCCAATTACTTACATAAACATGTACTTCAAGCTCCCATCTGAAATTAACTCACTGGAAAATCAGGCAGGCCAGTAAACTCACTGTTAAGTTACTGATCTTTCACATATTGGAGAGATACTTATTTCTTTATTAAAGACCTTTAGAATTCATCTATTCTGCCCTCTCAAAAAATTTTTATCAACCTCTTTCCACAAAAAGGAGTGACAGGCTATTGATGAGGCATTACTCCAAAGCATTACTCCAGAGGAGATGTCATCTGTAGGAACACACTGACTCCATTCTGAGTTCCACCAGTTTTCAATTTCCTTTGGTTTTACCTCTGCCCATTCTCCTATTAAACCTATTTTGCTTTGCCATCCCTATCAGATACTTGTTAAAAGTATTCAGCCATCAATTTTTATACTTTGTAGGCATCATCAGTGGAATACAATAAATTACTTCTTTAAAGAATTCTGTAACCTCAAAACCAACCTTTTCTATACCTATATTTCATGGAAACCACATAATCCTGTGAACAGAATCCCTGCAACTTAATTTTATTTTTTTATCCAGTTTTCTAAAGGAGCCATTTCCACTATAGCACAACAGCTGAACCCAGACTTCAACATTTCTTTATAGAAAAAGTACCCTGAGACCCGGAAGCCTGCTGTCTAACCCTGCCCCAGCCCACTGGCACAGCAGACAGGCAGTCTCCATGCAAGTAGTCCAAAAGAGGCTGCAGCCAAAGACATACGTGGCACACAGGGCAGTTTTCAGAGGATGAGAGAATCAGAGGAATTCAGGTATTCTGAAGAAGTGAACTTAGAGGGGGAATGGAGGCAGGATACCTCCAAGAAATCTTGCTAGTTCTTCTCCATCACAGGCTTTTCCTTTGTAAAAGCAAGAGGACTCTACTCCGGTCCTGTACATGAGACCGTACTCTCCTGACTGTATGCACAAGGCACTGCACACTCAGCAATGGCAGGGCAGGATCCTATGCAGCCAGATAATCAAGGTTACACCAAAGGCCAAACACCTACTCAGATACTGTCGTAGTATCTGAAATCTGAAACCTTAACTGGGAGCATTTCAAATCACTGCAGATCAACAAGAACTGGAAACATCCCAAAACTGTTCCTACTTAGTTGTACTGCCCACACACAGGTTACTTTTCATTTAATTATTCTTCCTATCCTGTGATAAAAGATTTTGTTCCTGGCATTAAAATTGAAGAATAAGTATCTGTGAATAGCTGAGTGTCTTAGTACCACTGGTTGGCTTGATAAATATATTGGTTCAGAAAGGGAACAAGTGAAGGGGGTAATTCTAATCAGAACATGATCCATCACCAGAAGATACAAGTATTAAACCAGTCCAAGCTTTCTTCAGTGAACAATAAAAGCATTTTAAAATCAAGGTGTGTTGCTTCTGTAATGTAACTTCAAGTCTTGCAAAACACAATCCTTTTCTTTGCATCCATGCCAAAAAACCATGTTTAAACCAAAACACTTGAGTGTGCATATAATTACAAATGAAGCACTCCAACAATATTGCATGACATTTTCCTTTCAGTTGTACTCTACAGGTGACCTACAAGGCTAAAGGAACAATTTGGAAACAAAACAGGTAATTTACTATAGCAGAGGTTTCAAAACAGCTTTCAAACAGTTGCTCAAGAACTAGGGATTGCGTAGAAAGGTCCTCTGGAAAGGCACTCAACTGTAAGTGTTCTGTACTTTAGAAATCAGATGCCTTAAAAAAAACCCCAAACTTAAGTGAAGCCTGAACACTTTGAAATATACAGCTCTAGGAAGTCACCACAAACACATATTCTTAAGTACATAAGGTCTACAGGGGAAAGGAATTTTTAAGAATTATGACTTTGCATCTACTTGGGTGTTGGTTCAAATCCCGTTACCAGCGTCATTTCAATACAAGAACAACAAAAGAGGGATTTCCTGACTCAGTGTTTAGAAGGAAGACACACTGAAAAATAACTATTTGTTCCACACATCATATACACTAAAGCAAAAACACACACCCACTACTTAAGCAAGAGTAATTATATTAACAGACAAAACTACAATTCCACAATTAAGACTTTCTTTAATTGTGAGTTACTAACGACAGTGGTATTACTTCTGGCAGTCTTCTTTTCTTATGCATCCGACTTAAACGTACTTTCCTTCAAAAAACCCAGAATACTCTGGATTTCAGACAGTCTAAATATTTATGTCGGGTTCTCAAGTGTTTCAACAACTATCTGATACTTGAAGAGATTAAACGAGATTATGAAGGAAGCAGGCTACCAAGGCAAACTGGACATTTCTTCCCCTGCTGAGATATAATGCTTCCGATGCAGAATCAGTTGCTTTAAAATACTACTTAAATGTCTTACTTTGAAAGCATCAAGAATGGAGCTCAGTTAAATGTGTGTTTCTGCTCATTTTATGTCATATCCTCAGCTTGTGAGTTTTTATTCTGCAAAACCAACTTGTTGCAAAAGCAGCATTATGAAAACCACTCCTTAGTCTTTGAGAATATAACTAATATGAATTTTTCTCATGGAGATTAAAGAAAAATCAATGAAAACTGATTAATGAGGAAAACAAAGGGCTATCTCAGTCTTCAGTTTCTCAAGAAAAGTTTATAAACACTAACAAAAGAATCAATACAATTCAGAGAAAACAGTTTGAGACAGAAATGTCAGAATGTTTCTTCTGGCTAAATAATATAGAGTAACACCAGTTTCTATTAAAGTTTACTTTTCAATGACTCTTAAAACATTTAAAAAAGGTATTTTGACGTCCTCTTTTTATACTTGTATACTTCGCCCCTTAATAATATTTAATGTGAACACTGAAACACCTGGAAATAAGCAACTACACTTCCAGAAAAGAGCTCACTAACATTACAAACCTCAAATACATCAATCCTCCCAAGTCCTGACTCAAAAGAGCTAGTTACATGACAGAACACTGTCCATTATAGATCCAAAGCAACACCACCAACCAACTTAGCTCAGGAGGAGAAAACCTGCCCCAGAAACCATTCTGTAGGTTATTCAACAACTACTTGGCCTTATGCATGCCCACTTTTAAAAGCCCACTCTCCAACTTCAACTGGCACAAAGAAGAGCAGGAAGCCACCGCACACTGATATGGGCTGCTCCACCATTCCAGGGCAATGGCAGTAACTGGGGAAATACATGTTTTATGGAGTACCCTCACACAGTTTAGGCACAGGAAATGGTCTGTAAAACGAATCTACTACCCTGCAAAAATTCTTACTGGAAACATCAGATCTGTCTGATGCTGTACTTACTACTTGCTCAGTCACAAAAATCTTACATTGTTAAACTAGAAACAGAATTGTTTCTACAGCAGGAGAAACACACATGATAGTACACCCATACTGGCAAATTCCCCCCAAACACTGCTCTGGTGAATTCTCATACTACACATCCCAAAGGCAAAAAACCTAGATATAACACTATGCACATGTATTAAGTTTAACTGATAATTCCAGACTAAATATACAATAGGAAAACTGTTTCTATTCAACTGCATTGGCTACAGTGTCAAGCCTCATGGACACCCAAAGAGATCTGGACACATAGATACAGATCCCAAACATGATTTGCTTTCTTCCTTGTACCTGTTTAGCAATCCCAAGCATTTTTTTTCTCTTTTTTCCTTTCAGAACTAATGGGTAGTAGCACACTGACACCGAGTACCTCCAAATAAAGCAGTGCCAGCAGATCAGTAGTTGTGCAATCTGCAGTAAAAGGTAGCCATGCACATACGACTATTATTAGTAGAAAGAGCAATAGAATATTTTAGATAATGTCCAAGAGATAATACATCCAGTATACTTATTTTTCCAGCACTGATCATACACAGATAAACACTGCATTCTAACTTTAAACTTTACCAAGTAGATTATAGATAATTCCTTTTACTATTGACCTCAAATCAAGTCAGAGTACACTACCTTACAGGATGAATACAGCAACAAATAATTACAATCCAAACAATCTACTTGCAGATTACATTACAGTGTTTACCAACACAACTGATCAGTAATACACAAACTATTTCATCTTCATATTTAAAAACAAACACATTTTTTCAGGGAATACTACTACCAGGCACCTAACTTTGAAACAAAGTAATTTCTCTACCCCACCCTTCCCCCAAATGTCCTCAGAGTACTAAAAGATCAGGCATCATTTTGTTTAAACACTCACTTTCAAGTATCTGATTTCTACACCTGGGGGTCAAAAGAAGAGAATTAGTGGCATTTTTAATTTAGGAAAATACTGCCACATCTCCTAGTAAGCTTCCAGACAGTGGCACAAATTTCCATGCAAACAAATGAAGTCTTAGTAGTAAGCACAAAAATAGTAAAACTAGTCAACAACTCATTTTCAATCTAATTTTTGACCAATTTTTCTTCTTGAGGGTCACAATCTTCTACAGCTTTCCTAAACATAATTGCTTTAAAGTATACTACAGTGAAATGAGAGAACATTAAGGTAATTTTGCAGACTTTCTCCAGTTCCAACACATCCCTGTATCTACCACTTACAAGGACAATTTCATCCCTTGCTCCTTTTTATTACCTGTAGATTGCAGAAAACCAAATTTTATTTTACTTTAGACATAACAGTTTTGTACCAAATGATGAATTATGTACTTGGATGCTAGACTATAAAGGAACCTGTCATCAAGTTCCAAAAGAAAAAAGCAACCCTCCGATTTTAAAATTCTACCTCACTTTTGTAATCAAAAGAAAAATACACATGATCTATACAATGAGTTTGCACCCATTTGCCCTTGATTCCTAACTCTGTCAATAGTACTATTATGTTACATGCTACATGCACATAAATTCTGCACAAGATATCCTTTGTGTTGATGACAAAACAAAGCATTATCAAGCTAGCCAAATTACAGAAGATAAAGCCAGATAACAAAGTGACAGACGGCTATTATAAAACACTTTCTAAACTATCATTATAATTTTGCTGATGAGCATGGCAAAACAGGGTCACATACCCAGTAGCATCCATTACACACAAATGTCCCCAACTTTACTAACAGTCTATTATCATAAAAATACTCAAAAGAGCAAGAAAAAGGAAAGAAATTAGATTTCCTAGCAGGAAAGACGACAAATTTAGGTCATCACTGAAGCCTAAATAAACTGTTCTGAATGGTACTATTCATTAAAACCAAATATAATTCCCCATTTTCTGTAGTCCAAAGGGAACAAACTCTTTACATTTGGTTTTCTTTGCAACCATACAAACTAGAAAGGTTTGTTTAAATTAAAGCTTTGATTTTGTAGCATAGCTTTGTGGCCACAGAAGTGCAGAATAGAGAGGATCCTACTGCCTAGTTATGTACAACGTTTGCCGTGTTGCACTCAACCATAAAAAGTTCTTTTTTTATTCAAATGAAAATCAAGTTCAAATTACTTCTGTCATACTTGCAAGTAGCATTTTAGACCACATCCACACCGAACTGTTTTCTTAAGACTGTATGAACTATATAGTTTGCATCATTCATTCATCTCATCAACTTGCAGACCAGACACGTTCTTTTTAACCAACCTAGATTTAGCAGTCTAGCAGGGGAAGATCCACGTTTTCTCCTGAGATCATGCAAAACATACTTACACCATCATCACAGACTTTAAGAACTATGTCAAAATAGTTCTATCGATCAACACTCAAAACAAAGAAACTTACCTACTACCATGAGAGTGAATTCAAATCCTCTCTTCACAGACTTTCGGTAAACTTGATTCGGAAGATTTGCAAACCCCACATATCCTTCAAGGTTCTTCTGTTGCTAAAGCAAGAGGTATTTTGGAAAAAAAAAAGTTAAAAGGAAAGCATGTAATTTTCTAGTTGGCTTGTATTCTTAGTTATTGAAATGTTGACTTCATTTTCACATTTGCAGAAAAGTGCTATCTACTCAACCTCTCAACACCCCAAGCTGTCTACATTCAAGACAGTGCGATGAACTGTAGCAAAAAAATACAAAAAAAATTTTTTGACTGTATAGCCAAAAACACTGGCACAGCAACGCAGCTATACTAACAGTACTTTGAGCAAATACAATTGCCATATTACGACTGTTTGTACAAGCACAAGGGTGTGCAAGTGCAAGCAAATTAAAACATAATCAACTTGGTACCAATGCCCATTTGAAACACAGGTCAGCAGTATGAATGCACCTCTCCTGTACTTCCACGTCACGATGGTACTGCCCCAACATGATGGGAACCAACCTGACACCTCTGCTTCTGTGTCAGAACTGAAGGCGTTCATGTTAAACCCAGACTCACACTAAAATGCAGCATGCCTTGCAACAAACTCTCCATACAGGCAAAACTTCAGTTCCTTTGTACTCTGAAAAACTTACCCAAAATAGTGCCCAATGGGAAACAAGAGAAGAATTCTGGATGTTTGCCATCATTTCTTCTCAACACATTAATGAAAATGCTGGAGGTGCTTAAAATGCTTCCTCCCTGCTGTACTAGACCCAGCAATCTTTCAAAGCTCAACTGTGCTACCTTGACACTACTCTTCCAGCACAATCCTACAACTGCTCGTTTATTAATGCAGCAGCTCTCAGGACTGTCTTATGAGACAGCACAGTTTAGTTATTTTACAAATATATCTAAAAAACTGAAAACACTGTCTTGAGACAGCTGTCTACTTAAAGCAACACATGGCACTGCTCGTCATGGAGCAATGATTTCAGCCTTTAGGCTTTATGTCCACACAAAGTTGAGAGGATGTCATGTGATGGTGGTACTGCCTCAGTTTTCAGAGTTTAAGAGAGCTGTATAAATCCACATAGCTGAAGTGTTGTCTACAAGTTTAAATCCAACTCCCTAAAATTATCTTCAAGAGCTTAGAAGAATTCTAAAAAATAATATGTAAAAAAATTTTCTACTACAGGCACTGAGGACGTCTCTGTATGGGATACAGTATGGTTAATTCAAGATTGGTATGAGGTTGACTCATCTGGAAATTTTTTCTAAAACTGACAGAATAGGTTCAATGCAGTAATAAGACAGAATTTTTAAATTAAAAATATTTCTTTAATTAAAGCAAGGATATAAAACCACTATCACCTTTAAAGTATTGAATGCATGAAGAACCAACCTCCTGACAGTCCAACAGCACTAGTCAATAACGGGACTCTCTGCTTCAAGTCACCCAACTGATTTCTCCATTTGGCAAATGAACAATTAATCTCAAACAAAACGATACCATTGCAAAGACTAAGAGGCTGAAGTTTAAATGCTCATAATGCAACAAATGTTATTATTTCCCTAAATGCAGGAATCTTTGCGTCAAGTCAATGAACTTTTTTAAAGAAGCTTTTTGTTTCAATATAGGCTTCGGTGCAGCTATAATCTCATCTGAAAAGTTTTAAAGTATTTGAAAAATCAGCTAGGAATTTAATATGCAAATATTTGTTTTAATTTTCCAATCCATTACTACATGTAAGGAATGGAATTTTTCACAATCTAAAACTCTGAGCAGGAGCCAATGCTTTAGAGATACCACATGACATGCAGGTCAGTGCTTTTTAAGATATTAAAGAGCTCCTTAACAGTTCAGGTCCTCAATAACCACTACGGATGTGGAACTCCTATTCATCCTACCAGACATGAAATATCTAATCACAGTCAGACACTCCTAATAGCTCTACTTGTCAACCACCTGCATTTTTTAGTATCTACATACCTTTTAATGTATGTCATGTTTACCAGAAACAGCTCACCCCCTCATTAGCTAATCCTTTTGCTTAAAAGAATGGGTTTCCATATAATTCTTGTTTTGAACTAAAGTTATTTCTTTTCCCCTCCCTTTTATAAAGACCTCCACACTTAGGATAGTTCTATCCCTACAAACTTTGAGATCATTGAGTATGAAATGCTAAAAAATAATAGAAGGCAATTTTTGGGTTGTTTGCTCTATTAAGTGGGTCTACATTAATCACACCCAGAATTTTAGATAATGAAATATAAATGGTAGTAACCAGAAAGAGGAAAATGCATGAAATGTCACACTGACCATTAATGCTGTGTTTAATGTCAGCATTTACCAACAATAGGAAAGAGCCTCTTAAAAAACTGCAGCTGGATGCCAGATTCAGATTGCTGGTATACCAATTAAAACTGAAGATTTCAACATACTGGTTTTTAAATGGTTGCGCCTTTGTTTATAACTTGCTACTTCTAAAGAGACCAAAACAAATTACGAATTGAGTTTCTTTAATTCCTGCAACAGCTTTTAAAAGAACTTAGCACTTTTTTTGTAAAAGAATTGACTTCCACTGTCTTCCAAATGAGATCTCATGTTTCTAACACTTACAATACTTTCTCCTTAACTTTTATCCCTTCCTGACTTTCAACCAGCTGCTACCTAAGCTCAATTTTAGTTCACCTACTAAAAACCTAATGCTGCTTCTATTCCCAATTAGCTGTAAAACATCTGCATCGAAGTAATACTTACAGCTACTTTGTAAACAACATGTGTCCATCATTTTCAGGATTGAAGATATCAAGAGAATACATCCAGAAGTAGTCCAGTAAAATGATCAGTTTGAAGCATTGCAGCAACGAGTCCATACAGGTGCAGCCACAATCCAGAGAGGAACAGGGGCAGTGTGAAAAAGAAAAGAAGAAAACGTTACTTACATTTGATCAAAGTAACCCGCAGTATTTTCCATCCAGTATGCTCAGTATGCAGCATTTTAATCAGAATCACAGAATGGTTTGCGACAGAAGGGAACTTGAGGAACATCTACTCCTAAACCTTCTATCATGGGCACGGACTCCTCCTACTAGGTCAGTTTGCCCTAAGCCCCATCTGACCCTGAACACTTCCAGGGATGAGGCATCCACAGCCTCTCTGGACAACCAGTTGCAGTGCCTCACCACCCTCACAATAAAGAATTTCTTTCTAATAGCTATTCTGAACTTATCCTCTGTCAGTTTAAGGCCATTTCCCCTCGTCCTCTCACTTCATACTCTTGTTAAAATTCTCTCTTCAGCTTTCTTGCAGGCCTCCTTAATTTACTTTGGTTTTTTGTTGTTAGTGAACACAGTATTTTCTTCCACAATTTGCATTTGCTATGGTGCCAATTTATTTTGGTAAGGTAACTAGACATAGTGCAAGTTTTCTTTATACACAATTTACTTTGCAAAGATGTCAGCGCTGCTAAAACACAAGAACTTGCACCCGCTCTAACAATTAGTTACCTTAAGTTAGTTTGGATTACACATGAGACAACTTAATTATATGGTAATACACTACAAGAACTCCAGCCATTTAATGATCAATACAGACAGTTATAAAACAGCTCTTTTTACTTCAGTTATTCGGCGTGTCTTTTGTTTGCCATATGCTACCTGAACGTGTAATGTGTTCAGGTTGTTTCTTCTTCCTCTGAAGTGTTCACTAGAATATGCAATCTCATTTCACTACTGCATAGAATTTTATTTTAGTGTGGAAAAGGTACAAAGATCAAAGCTATCATCACAGCACATGTCTCCCAGGATTCTGTATTTCTAAGTCACTTTACACATTCAGTGAACAGTGTCAATTCACTTCATTTGCAACACGGAGCATCAGAGCACTGCTGCAACCTTGGGCACAATTGTCATGGTTCAACAGCCAGAAAATAAAGAACAAAGTAGGGAGCACAAGTTAAGTGTCTGTTCAACAACATTGTGCATGACAAGAGGTCTTCAGCAGTACTCCAACATACCACTTAAATACCTTAAATACAAAGCTGTATCACAAAGATCATTTAAGTTTGCTTGTCAATAAACATCTACACATGCTTGAGTATTTCAGGACACTGATTTAAAAAAAGTAAAAAAACCTCTTAATAGCAAATTCTATGCCAGCAGTTAAGATGCTTCTGCACCTTAATATCTAATTTTTAATCAATCTCATAGTCCCAGGTCTGAATCCATTTTTAGAAACATTACACTGTGACGGAAACTGCAGTTCAAAGTGGCACTTAAGTCCCCTTCTGCTTTTCTACCTAATGCAATATAAGCTTTCTGTTTTTACAGCCCCCTTCACATTCTTTCAGCATCCAGAGCCATAACAGCTCAGCACATTGGGTACACTGCTGCTGCATTCTTCTGAGAGAACAAAAAAGCGAAGCACTGCTGATCAATGCCAGTCCTTCTCTGTGCCTTGCAAGAAAGTGGCACAAGATGCTCTGGGAGGAAGCTCCCTCTGCTTTGGGTGGAAGACAGATGCATATGCAGCAGAACTGGAATACAAAATACTGCAGATCCTGCAGCAGTCCCAGTATGCAAACATTTTAATATCAACCACCTGAAGTACTATATTACTATCAGGTATCACATTGCACATCACTACTTTCAACTGTGAAACAAGGTAACATCATCATGCACTAACTAGTTCACCAAGTACACACAAGGGCCTCCTTCCCTGGACAAAAGCAATACTATTTCAAAATTTATCATCCAGCAAGAACAGCCACATAGGTCACAGGTCACAACAAAGTTCCCGCCTTCAACAGTGGCCAGAAACATACATCTAAGGTAGCACATACAGCAGACTATGCAGAGCAGTGTTTCTCTTAATACCTTCATAGTCACCAAGGATCTACCTGGCAAGCATTTAGGATGGGGTTATTTCTTCACTTGGATTACATTTGACCAATTTCTCTTCCACACACATTCTTCTTATAATCACAAAATCAGCATCCACAAAAGTCCCTGTAGCACAGACTCCCTCAGCACATTGTTAAGAGGAAGACTGTAATTCCAAAATTCCCTCCTGTTAGTTCAACTGTTGCACAGTAGCATCTTGACTGGAAAACAGCCCTAATGATCTAATACACTGCATTCAAAAGAAGCCATTTCATGTCTCTGACTGCTCCTGCTGCTCTTACATAACTCTATTCTAGATCTGCACTCTTCTGAGGCTAGGGCAAGAGCTACACACAATATCCAAGAGGCAAAACACAGATCCAGATTCTGATCATGTGCTATCTTTTACTCTCTGACCGATTTTCAACATGTAATTTATTTGACTCCTTCCAAGCTGAAGACACTGAACTGTACACAAGACCTCACTCCTGAGCTTTAAAAAATATTCACAGCTTGTCTCCAAGCATACAGCACAGCAGTCCACGTGTACCACTTTACATTCATCATCATGCACTCCAGCTATCATTTTGTATCAAGTCTTCTAATATTTTCATGTTCTTGTAGTTGTTAGCCGTCTCCAATCTAACTTAGCACAAATGAAGACAAGCCATACTATAAATTTGGCCTTAGATGACTTTCAGTGCATCCACTCTGTGTACTCAATGTTGCTTTAATGCACACCTCCCTCAAGCAAAATGTCACAGCCCACATAAACCAGCTGCAGAGCTGGTGTTTTTGAATCCATCATCTGAATCAGTGAATTAATAGCCAGCAGCAAACTGCTCTAACAATGCAAATGAGTGAAAAGAGAAACAAGGCATCAGTGGCTTCCCAAGCAGTTCTAAGAGAGATCACTTATCCTGAAAATCTCCCTTAAAAAAAAAAAATCCTTTCTTTTTAAATAAGTCTATCATTTTGATATTGCCCAGACACTGTAATTTACATTTCTCCTTTATTCTGGAATGACTGTGTTCAGGAATGATAAATTTAAAGTCATTCTTCAGGTATTACCATCTGGGCCAAAAAATGAGAGTCTCTGGCCTAAGGTCCAGTGCCTGACAAAAGAGCATACCTTATCCCTCTGATCAAAAGGAGATGGAAGTTCAAGGTGAGCTGAAGGCTTTTTTTACCTCTATGATGTGCAACCTGGGAGTTCAGCTCACACTCAACACAGGTAAGTGCAGCTGCTGTGCACTGGTAGCAACCAACAGCCTGTAACATGATGTTATGAATACTCTTTGAGGATTTATGACAAAGCCAAACGAGCAGCAAATATTAATGAAGACAGCTGAAGAGAAAATAGAAGACCAAACAGAAAAGCAGTGTGACATTGGGGAGTCACTGTCCTTTCCAATCAAAGTTGGCTTTAGCGCTTCTCAATCAAACTTACTCAAAGAGAAAGAAATAATTTTTCCTCTAATCGCCTCCTAAGAAATACTGCTTTTAAAAGTACCTTTAAAAGGAGTATCACAGAAAATACCAAAATGGCTGAAATCTGACCACAATACAAACTGATATTAGAAAGGGCAGATACCCTCTGCATCTGGCATATGACAGCAATGTTTGCTGTCATCAACAACGAAGAGAAGCTGATCATTCTTCACACACTGCACACAGGTGAAAACAGGAGCACCCTCTGAACACAGTATTTTCTTCCACAATTTGCATTTGCTATGGTGCCAATTTATTTTGGTAAGGTAACTAGACATAGTGCAAGTTTTCTTTATACACAATTTACTCTGCAAAGATACCAGTGCTGCTAAAACACAAGAAGTTGCACCCTCTCTAACAATGATTTCAATAATGAAAATAGTATTTTTAGATCTTTTAGTTGAATTTCTGAAAACTCTTTAGCCACAGTATTTCTATGCAATATCCTACCACCATGCTGTGAGTATGACCAGTTTGATAGTTTCTGGTTCTGTGCATAAAGACTGCTTACTTCCACCCCTGACACGGTAACCTTTTATTTTATTCTTTCTAACATTGCTAGTTACTTGAAGTCTCCACATCAACACAGAGAAATCTCCAAAACTTGCAAGAAGGCCTTACCAACATCTTCAAAACCCCTTTAAATTTTCTACAGTTTATCAAACTTTGTATTTTTTCAACTTGTCAATATGGAGGCAGTACATAAAGAACACAAGACATCTCCCCATCTTTTCCTCACGCATCTCAGACAGCAACTGCACATCTTGCAATTTAAGAGTTTTTGTTACCACATTCTTAAAACAGAGGTTTCAGGTAGCAGTATTTAATGTAACAATGCTTCCACAATCCATGAGCACTTGTTAAGATAACGTGCAGTACCCCAGCACTGACCTTTTTCTCTGCAAAAACCTTTAAGGTAAACATAATCCATATTAATAAATAAATAAATAAATAAAAATTCCAAACAACAAAAGAACAAAGTATGAAAATAACAATATAAAAGGGAAACTCATTAGATCTATTTGCAAAGTTAAACTTAAGCTGAACATCTCTGACCATGTTTGTCCTTTCACTATTCAAAGTAAAAATATTTGCTGGGTCAGTAACATCTGCTGTAATCTGCATGGCAGAATTCTAGCACTGATGGAAAGGAAATGAGCACTTCTATTCCCTCAAACAGACATCAGCTGCAGCCTTTCTTGCCAAGACAACAACTTGATTTCCACGTGTGAACTGAGGGTATGGCCTACATTAGAAAAAATAAAAAATATTTTCATAAAGGATTGAAAAAAAAGAAAATCCTTTCAACACATAACCACAATTAAGAAATGAGGATCTCTTTCAGTCTCTAGCAGCAGAGTAAGTTAGTAAGTAATAATTTCAAGCACTGAATCCACTAATTCAACTGTTCCTCAAAATCTCACTAGGCATAGTGAGTGAGTATAGGTAAAGAATGAGCTTTAGGCTTCCCTCTTTTTTCCATACCAGACACTATCATCTGGCTTATTAAAAATAGTGCTGAAATACCAGTGCTGCCTAATAGAAAAGGACTCTGCACTGTAAAGACCAGAAAGACCAGACAGCATAATCTGGCTGTTGAGCTACAGCCAGCATGTCCAGGGGGAAAGCAGAAAACTCCAAAGAAAAGTAAGCAGGATGTAGTGGGCACACTACTAAACCTTGTCTAGTAAAAAGAAACCTGAGAGACTTCAGAGCCAGTGTACAGTAAATATGCACAGCAGCTATAACCAACACACCCAGTGCTGCACTTCTTTGAGCAGCCAAAGTGCAAGAAGGCAGACAGCTACAGGAAAATGAAGCCAGTTAAGTATTTAGAAAAACAAAACTAAATATAGATAAATGGGGGGAGTGAAGGGGCAAAGAAGGAGGAAGGTTATCAAACTATAAAAGCAGGCCTGTATAACTAAAACATACAATATTAAAACGTTCTACCCATGACGAGTCTACAGAATAATTCAGGCCAGCTACACATGTTGACAACTTTTTTGTTCAACCTCCACTAGAATTAGCTAGGCAATTAATTCCTTGAAAATAAAGTAAACCTTTTTTGCATTTTAGATGAAATTCTAAAGTCCAAAGATACTAATATTTTAAAGCTTCTTGAGTGTTTGTGCATTTTCCTCTTTATTCTGGCTTTTAAAAAACCCTTAGTCTGCCTGCAGAGAGCAGCACACAAACCACCATCACACAGCAACTTGCAACCAACTCGAAATCACATTTGACAGTGAAGTGACCGATTATCTTCCACTCTATAAAGTCAGGGTTGAAATGAAATGGCAGCTGGGGACCTCGTGTCAGGACTGGCATCGGATCACGAAGCACCAACCACACATCACTTGGTGTGTCGATCACCACCGTTAACCTCCCTAACTCCTCCTGCTCAGTATGGCTGTCCTTGAATGTTTATTCCAATACAAACACTGCACCAAGGGCTGGACATGAAAGATACAAAAGAAAAAAAAATTTAAAAAACACCCTAAAAACCAATACAACTGTGGAAGATCCCTGGATACAAAGCCTCCCCGGGAAAAAAACCCACTAAACATGAACAAACAATTCCAGCAAGAATGAAAACAAACTATCTGTTACTACACTTCATATTTAACATCTCATGTCTATTTAGCTTGCGGATATTTCCCAAAAGACATGTAAATAAAAGACTTTAAAATAATTTTTAAACCCCCCCCAAAAACCCTACCAAGCAATACCAAAATGGTGGCATCTTTCAGACAGTTTTGTCTCACACTATTTTCATCTCCTACGACATCAACTAACCTATGGTTTTGAAAGGAGACATTTTTAAGGAAATGGAAAGTCTGTAAAAATTTCTGTAGAAATTCCAAGTAGGTCAGTGCCTCTACATGGAGACCATTTTGAGAGTCTCACTTAGCACTGGAAACACAGAAGGAAATAAGCCACAAAGCACAGCAAGTATTAAGAAACAAACTAACATGTCATGCTGCAATGTATCATTTAGATCCTTTGTCATACCCTTTTTCAGTTCCTTCAGGTTCACCCTAATTTCCTTCAAAATTTGCATACAGATTGATCAGTTAACTGAAAGATTCAGCAGGTGACGATCAAAAAAACAAAATGGAAAAAAGAAACCCCAAGAACAAACCCAAACCGATTGCCACACCAAATCTCTGGGTGAAGCAGCAGACACAGCACAGGCATCTCATATAAGCCCAAGCACTGAATTGATTTTCTCAGGAAGAGTAGATTGCTGCAATCTAGCTGGCAGTATTTCAACCAAGGGACTGAAAAAGGCATTTGCAGGTGCGCACTCTGCATTTCCTTCTGTTCGATGCCTGGAATCCCCACAGAAGTGAACGCCCCAGCAGCACATCCCATTCTCCCTCCTCATCAAGCAGCTGTAAGGATGGCAGGAGAAGAAACAGCATTACTACAGTTCTAGCCCAAAGGGTTACTATCAGATCTAGTAAAATTTCTTGAACGTGTAGGTGCAGAAATGCTAATGAGAGGTGAATCATTCATGCAAAAATACTCAAGTACATTCAACAGTCTAAATGAAGTGTGTTCCCCTCAAAGAGAGAAATTACAGTATTTCCTCCTGATTCTTCTGTTAACGTGGACAATTCTCATTTAAGAAGTAACTAGGGTGAAGGTCTTTTACCATACATTTCTGTATGGTGGATGCAACTCATTCCAATATGGAAGTCATCTGGTTTTCTGTATATTCATGTTTTCCTATACCAGTTTCTATGCTGAACTCCTTATCCTCTGCTATAGAGAAGCTTTCAAAAGTGCTGCTGGTTTCACCACAACAGACATTTTGAGCTAAAATTTTAAGGCACATGCCCGTGTTCCCCCTATAAGAGCATATTTTAATAATACCAAAACACAGAATTTAGGCTTTTTAATTATAATTTTCATGATATGCTGAAATAGTATTTTTGTGTTTCAATACTTCTACTACAAGGCTCATCAAACCTTGAGAAAGGTCTGTAGGGATATCATTACATTACTAATACTTAGAGAATTTTCCCTTTTAACTATTTCCACAGTAAGTTCTCCATTTAGAATACAAAGAATTCTAATGAGACAAAAATTATTAAAAAAAGACCCAGGTGTTATTTCAAAGAATTATGCTAAGTCAAGTATTAAAAACCACTCCATGTGTTAAATTCAGATGTTATGAAACACAGCTGGCTGGCTGCATTGTTTTTAATTGTCTTTATTTTTAAGCTAGAGAGATACCACATAAAGATAGCTCCCATTATAATTACTGTGTAAGATACTAAGCAAAAGTTAAGATTCCTTCCCTGTGAGCTGCAATGGCACCTGCTACAAAGAATGGTCCATATCTATCTAGTAGAATTTACCATGCAGGTTTAATACTAAGACTATTAAAATATAGCGTTGGTAAAACTACCATTCATATATAAAATAGACTGAGATTTAGAAATCCTAAAGTTTAATTTCATTTATTCTATGTCAAAGATTTGATTTTTAGTTTGGTGTTTACTGCATATGTTTTTCAAAGAGGAAGGCAACACATCTGAGAGTAACCAAACCACCAGCAGTCAGACTGCTTTGGATGACCAAACTAAGACTGTAAGGAGTGAAGCCACAGCTGGATTGCAAACCAACCCAGTGATTAACAGCACCAAATCTGTTGGTTTCTCAACTTCCCAAATCCTTTTGTTTTTGGCTTTAGTGAGGAAGCTGGCTGTGAAGAGCATGCATTACATGGTCCAAAATGTACACCAGCTGAGCAGCTATCCTGCATGATTAGCCCTGCCAAATTTTCAAGTGGGAGTTAAATCCTCTCCACACCTTGCTGCCACACCAGTGTACTCAGCAGGCAAGATTCACAACCAGAAACACCATTCAAAGCAACAGGAAACCGAAGATCATTGTTGATGCCCACAGCTGACAAAGAACTGAACATGCCAAAAAGGAGTCAAGTTTACCAAGGGTACACTGGATGCCCTGCAGGCAGATCACAAGGCTACAGACCAGTGAAAATCATTCAGTGACCAGGTTAGAGGCCATCCATTAACAAACACTTCTTTGCCCAAGCTGTGTCTTAATCACTATCAGTCTTCTCTAAATCAATTCTTGCACATGTTTGGACAAACACGTCAGTGACCCTTCATTCCTAACATACTGACATTCAAAAAACTTAACTTGGTCTGCATAAAATACTGAACTCCTCAGCTGAAAACTTCAACTGTTCAAGAATTCTCAACACAACAAACCTCAAAAGACCTTCTACAGAGTCCCTGTTATTAAAGACATGAAAAGGAACACCACCACCCAGCTCAAAAATTAACTTGCTAAATTTGAAACTGCTGGTAAGGAAAAACTCCCTGCTGGAATTCCCAGCTTTTCTTGCCAAATTTTTATGGGAGAGGGGCTCATTACCCCTACCTTCTCCTCCCTTCAAGCTTCTAGTCTTCAGCATTGTTTTGAACTTGTAACATTTAGCCACTTTTTCTTTAACTGACTGAAAAGGAGATTCCTTTTATTCACAATCCTCAAGTGTACAACAAACAACCACATACTATGGATTTTGTCTCATTCTCTTTTAAGGTCTTGTTTCTCATTGTTTTACTCTCTCACATAGAAACTGCAGGCTCTTTCCACTGCTCTGAGAACTTACTGCTTTGCAGATGCCCACAGAATTGCAAACAAGAGCACTGAAGGTCAATATTTGGCACAGCTGAACAGTAGGAGGTGACTGTGAACTTCACTACCATACTGCAGCAGTTTGCAGTCTGTTCTGCTCCAAGTTCTTCCTCAACTAAGTGCTACAAAAATAAAGAACACAGAAGGCAAGAGGATGGCTTCCCTTTACCCATCATCAAGGGATTACTCAGACCTTGATTTCACACCATCTGGCAAAGCCTCCCAAGAAGAAACCAAGATAATCTTCAACCTCTTGGTTTGTTAATACACCTTTACTAACTACATTAGGACACATTTGTTCCCAGACGCAAGGGATGGGGAGAAATAAGAGGATAGGTTTCTTGGCATCAGTCTACTTTGGAAATTTTCACTGTCCCAAACATGGAAGTATTAAATTACATTTAAGCCAGCATCTAGAATTTTACTACAGTGCATATTGGTAAGATCACACATTCAGAAAAGCCTCTGCTGTCAGAAAGCTTCCAGAGAATTACAGTTCTCCAGCAACAGCTTTTAATGCCTCAAAATTGCCTTTTTTTTTTTTCCCTTTTTTTTTTTTAATAACAGAAAGTCAGCTAGAACAGGTATCTCAAGAGACCACCACAGTCAGGATCTGGTCATGACTACAAGACCCTCTGCGCTGTGAGATTTCTGCAGCCATCATTAATGAGGGCCCTAGTTTCGCAAGCCACTCTAGAGGAGTCCTAATGCTAATATAATATTACCATAAACATCACAGGCAACTATTCAACAGCCTGTAATAAAAAGCCTTACCTCACCCACTCAGTGATCAAGGAGTAAGCGACAGAAACTGAAACAAAAGCCACTAAACTTTGCCCACTTATGTTGATCCTCAGATAAGTCACCCGCTCTCACCAAGGGGAGAGTACTACATTCTCAACCACTAGCACTAATTCCTCCAACAGGATTCAGTCTTCCTCCTTCCCTATCTCAACCTCTGGTAGAGTGGAAATAAACAAGTTGTACAACTAGATCAACTACCACATATCTCTGCTGCCTTGGGCACACTAACACAACTGCCAGCCTACGTTAAGATTCAGTATTTGGGTGGGAAGAGAAAACCAAGCTCTCTTCTCTTTGCAGCAGTGCTGTGCTACCAGTCTGAAGCACACACTAAACCAAGGCTGCATGCACCTCTCTACTGCCCAAGTGGTCAGCTGATGTTCCATCTCTGCCCCCAGCTCACCTGCATTTCTTTTTCTATGCCAACACTTCTGTGATCACATGGTATGAAAGGTTCAGGGAGCTCAACTAATAGAAAGAAAAATCATCCTGAGGAAGAAAAAACAGGCAGACCCTCTGAGCTGAGCTCCATGAACTGATTCACTCTTGGGTTAAAGAGGCACCAGGGTGGGCAGAGCACCAGAATTGCCTCCTTTCAAGCAGCTGGCCAACATATTCACCCAGGAGCTTGCTGATGTAATGGAAAGTTAACCTTACAGTAGTTTTCAGCTGGGCGTGCGAGCTAATCTCGCTTGTTCGATGTGCAGTTATCAGAGCTGATGGGGGGGCAGCCTGAGCTCACCCTGGTGGTGCAGCTCCTGGGTGAATCCAGGCTGCCCCCCCATCAGTTCTGATAAATGCACATCGAACAAGTGAGATTAGCTCGCACGCCCAGCTGAAAACTACTGTAAGGTTAACTTTCCATTACATCAGCAAGCTCATCTAACCATACCACTATATGAACACTGCAAGTTTTTCTACACTGTGCATCGAAAAAATATACAAACAAGACAGGATTTTTCAACTGCAGTCCAGTTACATATAAAATCACATGTGAAGGTTCTCACAAAAGCACAAATAGGAAAGCAGAGGACATTGCACACTACAACTTCCTGCACACTGAGACAGAATTACACATAAATGAAATTAAAACATTGCAACTGGCCAACACTGGAAAAGATTTGATTTAAGCTTTATGTTAATGTTAACTTAAGTATTCTTGGCAATTCTGACCACCTCACTAGGTTAAGTTTCATTTTAGTTAAGTTCAATATGAATCATTACATGAATTTTAGAAGTAATTATTTAAATGTACAAGATA